>BMAC01000773.1:187014-240781 GCA_014905375.1 Phtheirospermum japonicum
CACTCGTATACTAATTATACCTTTATGATATATTATTATTATTATTATAACTATTATTATTAAGTGTTTGCTAATTATATCAAAGGTGAATTATCTAAGTTGTCATTGGTCTCCAATTAATTGCTTCCCCAACTCACCCACAAATTTTAACCACACTCATTTTTAGTCTTTCTTTCTTTTCTCTTACACACACGATCACACAAAGACACATAACAAAAGAGAAAGGAAAAGAAAGAAAAGGGAAAAACTCACACAAACACCAACAAAAACACATAAACCGTCCAAAAGGAGCATGCTTCTATTCGTAACTCGAAAGATTCGATAATTGCAAGCTCTTATTTCAACAACAACTAGAGCGAGAGCATCAAAAGCGAGAGTGAGAGTGAGATCAAAAGCGAGAGTGAGAGTGAGAGCCTCAGCTGGTTCAAGTTAATTGATGATGAGAGAAATACTACGTTTAACACACTCAATGAGAAGTTTATTTTCAAAAATTCCCTATCAGCAAAGACGACGCAATTGACAAGCGCGATTACAAAACTTGAACAATTTGATCTGAAACTATTATATGAAGCTTGTGAAAGATTCTGTGAGTTTATTCGGAAGTGTTTTCGACATATGATTTTTTGGACATTCAGCAATTGTGCTTATTCTTTAGTGGGCTAACTCGTATTTTAATTGATGCCACAGCCGGTGGGTCCTTGCTTTCAAAGATGCCCAAGTAGCTTTTAATCTTATCGAGGATATGGTGACGAAAAATTACCAATGTCCATCCCAGAGATCTAATGTTTGACGTGTAGCAGAGCGATAGATTTGGATCCTTATAAGGGAGTGTTGGTTAACAATGATAATTTACCACCTGATCCATTGGAAGATGTGGATTTCGTGGGTCAAAAGTACAGTAATTTTTACCCCAACAACCTAGAGTTTTATCATATGAACAATCAGAACAATGAGAACTTTTTCTTATGGCATTACAGATAAAGCACTTCAACCACCCATGAGTTTCATGGTACTTAATGGTGAGATACACTACAAAAAAAGGCAAAATTCCGAGGGAATTTTCCATCGGTACACAGGAAAAATCCCTCGATTTTCCCAAAATCGAGGGAAAAATTCCCTCGAAAAAAGCATCCTCGAAATTTTGTTCCAAGGGATAAAATCCCTCGGGAAAATGATTTCGAGGGATTTCCGAGGGACATGTCCCTCGGAATCTCTTCCGCGCAATCCCTTGGTTTTCCGAGGGACTTCCGAGGGAATATTTCCCTCGGATATTTGACATTTTCGAGGGAAACAAATCCCTCGGAATTCCGAGAGACTCGTATTCCCTCGGAATTCCGAGGGATTTGTTTTCCTCAGAAATAGAAAATATCCGAGGGAATATATTTCCCTCGAAAAACCGAGGGATTGTTATCCCTCGGACCTTTGCTATTTTCGAGAGAATATTCCCTCGGTTTGTTTTTATTATTATTTTTATGTTTTTATATTTCCGAGGGAAAATCCCTCGTTTTTAATTTATTTTTATTAATTTTTGATTTTTAGTTTTAATTTTAATTCCTGTTCAATTATTAAAATTCCCAAAAATTTGAAAAAAGTAATTAAAGAATTGACAAATAAATCAACCAATTATTATAAAAAATATTTGAAAATTTCAGAATAATCATGCGTTCGATCGAAACAGTAACAAAATTTATATGAACTGTAAAAATGTTCTATGGATGGGGAGTGGGGGTACTGCTGCTGGAGACGAGCATACATCTCAGCCATCTGGGCATTCATCCGCGCCTGAAATTCCTCCTGCTGCCGGTGCTCCTCCGCTCGTTGTCGCCTCTCCTCGCCTGCCTGCTGCTGCAACGCCTCGAGCTGCGCCCTCTGAGCCTCGACCTGCGCCTCGAGCTCTCTGATGTGGCTCGTATCAGCCTGGGAGGAGGTGGAAGAGCGGCCCTTCAATAAACCCTTCGCAGCAGCCACCATCTTCCCATACGCGCCGGTGCCGTAAAGCCGTCCCTTGCTCAGCCCGGCGACGTCGAGGAAAATCTGATCCTGGTCAACCTCGTTACTCTCCTCCTGGGAATACGCACATTCTTATTCCTGGGTCAGATGTCGCTCGTACTCCACCTGAAATACAACTCGTTATTAAAAAATTACGTTAAAATCAAAGAATTAGAAAAAAATAAGAAAGAGACTCACATTAATATTAGCAGATCTGGTATCGATCCACGCGTCGTCTTTCTTCTGGTGCGTACGTTTAAAAAGATCGTAGTACGTAGCCGACGAACCCGTCTCCCGCTCCTGTATTCAAATAAAATTTTCAAATAATTAACATTAAAATTAAACAAATAAATATTAAATTATTATATTATGAAATTGCTTACTATATCCAAGGCATAGTCGATAGTAGATCTAGCACCCCCCGTGTGCTTTGACATCCCAGTACCTGACCCAACAGGCTCGCTCCTCCTATTCTTGCTGTACTGCTCGGATTTCTTCTTGTTCTCGGATTTATCCCACTCAACCTTCCAAACCCTAGTTGAAATGGATGATATATAAAATACGATATAAATTATATGTTCTAAATAAAAAGTTCTAATTTAATAATAAAACACATAACAAAATCGTTTACCCATAAACCTCCGCGGTCAGGTACTCCGGTCGACCACCAGCATGGGAGGCAATATGCTGCTTATACTCGTTAAGCTTCTTCCCGTAAAGGTCCCCGATCATCGGAAAAAATACATCCCGTATGTCCTTCTCACTATACTCCTCCGGGTCCTAATAACAAATATCCTGCAAAATAAAACAATAATAACAATTCTATTGAAACATATGTTTATGTTTTTATGGTAAATACTAACAAATTTGGACACAAAATAATAATTACCTTAAACATCTCCCACCAGAACTCCTTAACCTCCTCAGGGACCGCCTTATAGCACCACCCGGCGGGATGGAGATCCCTCCCAAAGATGATACGGAGGAGAGTGGACACCCTCCCCGATGTGCTGTGCAGCCTGTATTCAATTGTGTTTTTATTTTTTTCACTCGGTAAAAATTAATCATAATGATAATTATAATTTTAAAATAATTGATTTACTTACTTCGACCCTGCAATATAAACCTGAGTCATACCCCGCTGCGGTGCGACCAACTGTCGTCGGGTCCGTGATGTACCCGCGTCGGACGGGGTCTGCGATGGAGTATGCGACGTCGGCGTCTGTGTCGGGGTATGCGCCGGGGTCTGCGTCGCTGGATGATCACTACCGAGACCCATGTAGTCGGTGTCGAAATCAGCTAAACGATTAGCCGACCCCATATCTGATCGACCTACGCTGCCAGATCCTCGACYAATCGYCATCTGATAAATTTATTAGATAATAATACGAGTATTTTACAAAATACCAGTATATATATTAGACACCAAACTCATTAATAAATCCAATTTAAAAAAGTGTGTTTTACAATAAGAATAAATTACACATATTTCAAAAAAACTAATCACTTTCGCTATTAAATGTATCATCAAACTCGTCTTCATCTGCATCTTGATCTGTATCTTGATCGGTAAGTAACTCTTCTTCTGTATCATCACTTGTCTTGTTATTACCAAGTTCCTCCACGTAATTGTCATTAGGGTCGTGCAATTGAAAATCGACATCATCGAGTTGAATCGGACGGCGTGTATCTATAACTTCCTCTTGAAATGATTCTTCTGGTAGAGGCTCGATAAACTCAACATTTGATCTCTCCTTGATTTTACACGTTGCCCACCAGTCCAATTTGTCTCGTCTTAAACTTGGGTATGCACAGTGATACACTTGTGCAGCTTGGGAAGCAAGTACAAAAGGTTCATATCGACTGAACATACGCTTATGATTGATATCGACAATCTTATAATTTGGATGGACTTTTGTGCCTGCACTTGTTGGATCGAACCATTCGCAATTGAACAATATTGTGTTTTTCTTCATTTGGCCCATGTATTCGAACTGCACAATTTATATGAGACGACCGTAATAATCATATTCGGTGGCCCCAATAGTTGACCCTTTAATACATACTCCACTGCTCGATGTTGCTTTGTTAGATCCGTGCTCAAATGTGTGAAATCTATAACCATTTATCTTACATTCGATATACGTTTTCACACATCTTGATGGACCCTCAGCTAGACTCCTAATGTTCTCGTCGATCACATTGTTCGAACGATCTCTAGCCTATGACATTGACAAGTTATTTTTAATTTTGGATATATATTATATAAATAGATACCATAATTATATGATATGCATCTCGGTATCGAACGTCTTACATAATGTTTGAACCAATTGGCAAATTCATTTTCTAATTGTTCGTTGATCCGATCTTCATTAATGTTTGGGTGGAGACGTTTAATGCTCTTCGTGTAAATACTACATATAACGTTACACAATTCAGGAAACTAGGTATTAGTACATTTATATATATGTACAAAATGACTATTAAATTGGAATGAGTATTCATACCTAACATATTGTTCGACCTCCACACAATTTAGCAAAACGTAGATCCTTGCGGCGTTGTATTCTTTTTCGCTAAGAAATCTTTTTCCCTTTGTACCAAACGTCTCTCCACATTTCTTAAACACCGAGGGAATTTCATCACCGCCATCCGCACAATTCTGACCGTCATTATTCCTAGACAAATTTGTTCTTTTAGTTGAAACGTGATCTTCAAAATAGTACGAACTAAAATCAGAAGCCTCGTCGACCAGATATGCATTTGCTATCGACCCTTCGACACTCGCCTTATTTTTCACGCTGTTCTTTAGTTTGCGAAGATACCTCTCGAACGGGTACATCCATCTATACTGTACCGGGCCAGCAATTCTCGCTTCATACGTAAGATGAACGGGCAGATGCTCCATCGAGTCAAAAAAACTTGGAGGGAAGATTAGTTCCATTTGGCAGAATATTAAAGGAATGTCACGCTCAAGTCGACTCATATCTTCGGTGCGAATGACTGTTGATGTGAGATCTTTGAAAAATAAACTCAATTCGATTAGAGCCTTCCATACATTCGGAGGAAGCAGTTCACGAAAGGCTATTGGTATCAACCTCTGCATGAATACATAACAATCATGACTCTTCATCCCAATCAGACGAGATTCCTTCTTGTCGACGCAACGTCCCAAATTTGATGCGTACCCATCTGGAAATCGAAGAGATTTGACCCAATCGCAAACGGCAGCCTTTGACGGCTTATCAAGTGTGTAACAGGCTTTAGGACACTTTCCTGACCCATCTGGCGCCAACTCTGGGCGATTACAATACTCGTTCAACTCCTCCCTAGATTTACGTGTGTCCTTGGTCTTCCCTTTGATATTAATCACCGTATTGAAAACATTGTCAAATACATTCTTTTCTATGTGCATAACATCTAAGTTGTGATGAATTAGATTTGTCCTCCAATATGGCAGATCCCAGAAAATGCTTCGTTTTCTCCACTCAGACGTTCGAGATATTTGCGCATTAACTTCTGCTGCATCCAGTTCAGTGACTTTCAGAAGCCCCAACCGTTCTATTTCTGCCAGAACTTCTACCCCTGAGCGCACTTCCGGCGGTGGAGTTTCGACAGATCTTCTTTTTCGAAATCGTCTTTTATCTTTTTGAAAGTGGTGATCTTGCTCAAGAAATCTTCGGTGATTGTCGAACCACGATTGCTTCCCACTACACTTAAGGGTGAAGGCGTCCGACCGTTCCATGCAGTAAGGACAAGCTTTTTTACCGGCCGTACTCCATCCGGACAACATAGAATATGCAGGGAAATCGCTGGTTGTCCACATAAGGGTTGCTCGCAATTGAAAATTTTGTTTCTTATATATATCGTACGAGGGAGCCCCAACCGTCCACAACTGATTCAATTCATGGATTAGGGGTTGCAGAAACACATCAAGTTTGTCTTTTGGATTCTTTGGCCCTGGTATGAGAACGCTCAGGAACATGAACTGTTCTTTCATGCACATCCAAGGAGGCAAGTTGTAGGGTGTGACTATGACGGGCCACGATGAGTATTGTGCTCCAAAGCTTCCAAATGGTTGAAACCCATCTGTACAAAGACCGAATTTCACGTTTCGACTTTCAGACGCAAAGTTTGGATTAGTGTCGTTGAAGTGTTTCCAAACTTCTGAGTCGGATGGATGGCGCATAACATTATCTTCAACCACGTGTTCAGCATGCCATCTCATATCTTTCGCTGTGGCATTAGATGCGTACAACCTTTGCAGACGAGGAGTTAATGGAAAATAGTACATCTTCTTGTACGCAACACGAGCCTTCGAGCGTTTTGTTTTTCCATGTGGAACAGGTTTAAACCGAGTTTCATTGCAGAATTTGCAACTTGTCAAATCAGAATCGTCTCCCCAGTAGATCATACAATTATTCTTGCAGCAGTCTATCTTCTCGACCGGTAAGCCCATACCCCTTAACAACTTCTTACTGTTGTAGAAGTTATCGGGTACGATATTGTCTTTCGGTACAATCTCCTTGATTAATTCTCTCAATTGATCATAACACTTTTGAGACATGTGATTCTCTGATTTCAAAGTCATGAGACGGGAAACTAATGACAACTGAGTATGTGCTTCGCACCCCGGATACAATGGTTGATTTCCAGCTTTCAACATGTCGTATAATTTTTGAGCCTCATCGTTCGGCAACTCTTCCACATCGGCCACCACGTCGAAATCAAGACCAGCTGCATATTGAACCATATTAATGTACGAATTTGATGATTCTTCAGAAGGGATGTGAGAGGGTCCTCCAGCATGAAAATCCTGAAGATGATCAAAGGTGTCGAGCCGGGTTTCTCCGTGGTAAATCCATCTATAGTAATTCGGCACGAACCCATTTTTCTCTAGGTGGTACTTAATTTCATCGGCGTCCAAGTAGATTCTATTCCTACATCTGCTACGATTACAAGGACATTTCAGTCTCTGTCCGTCCTTGTGAGCAGAATTCACTTGCGCAAACTTAATAAAACTTTCAAGTCCATTCGTGAATTTTGAGGATAAATAGTCGTCTTCGATCCGCTCGTACATCCAACTACGATCGGAACTCATCCTAAGATTTTTGCGTGTCAAGCGTGTTTAGATTTAAAGAAGGTGGCAAAATTTCGGCAGCATTACGAGAAGAATGTGGAATTCGAGTTATAATTGGTAAGGCTTCTATCCCATTCAAGAACATGACATTTTAGTAGTATGTATTATCTTAACATATGTATTTTTCTTAGATTCAAAATTTCGGCAGCATCTCCCCCCAGTTCTCGTAGTGCACGTATATTTCAGTGCACCCGAGAACAATTCGAGAGATACAGAAACCGAAATTTGAAAACTAAAGAAAAAAAACATACACATAAGATAACCATACTACAAGTCACATTCTCAAACTGTCCAAAAATGGGACAATTCAAAATTTAGTATCAAACTCTATATTTGATACTAAATRTCAAARGGGTCTAAGGAATATTGGAATAATTCGAAACTTCGTTTCAAATTTTTCAATATGTTATTAATTCTAAAACAAGTGATTTATATGCATCGCGTCACTTCMCCAAGGTTCCAAATAAGCAATTACCACCGTCACATTTTTCTGAAAATATTTTGAAAACTTAAATAAAATCCCGTGACACCCTATCACGTTTTTAAAAATAAAATTTGAAAACCCGCTACTGGAGGGACAAAACCTCCCGGCCGGCGCCGTAACCCACGTCAACATCCGACGGTATACAACCAACAACACCAATGGCAATATTATATATAAACTAAATTTAACCCCGGCCGATCACCACGGCCTCCCATGCATGAACAATATATACACAATATAATGGGTGAATAAACCCTAAATTTGAAAGCAAACCCTAATACAAGATTGCTTCTAACTAGGTAGATTCTGAAGTAGACACGTTGTCTGTAAAGAGCCACACAACACTCGAATACAAGTCATCACTAAATTTAACCCTAAATTTAATTCTAAAACTACCCCTAAATTTAACCCTAATTCTAAATTTAACCACAAAACATAAATTAAAACCCTAAATTGATATATTATTACAAATTAAAAACAAGATTAATATGTAAAAATAATATAAAAAAATTAAAACAAAACAAAAAAAACTACTGAAACTTACATTGGGCTGTGGACGGCGAGCGGCTGAGGACGGCGAGACGCTTGCTACGATGGGCTGGGTTGGCGGCAAGCGGCGGCGGCGAGCGGGCGGTTGGCGACGTCCTGAGGCGGCGAGCGGCTGGGGTGGCTGGGGCGAGCGGCTGAGGCGACCGGCTGCGGCGGCTGGACGCGGCTGGGGCGAGCGAGCCAAATGCGGCGAGCGGCTCGGGCGAGCAGCGAGCGGCAGGGCCTGTGCGAGCGGGCGGCGGCTGGACGCGGTGGCGGGCTGGGGCGGCGGTGGCGGGCGGCGGCGAGCAAGCTTTCTCTTCTTCTCTCTTTCTCTTCTCTACTCTTTTTTTTCTGCGCAGAAGAAGAAAGCGGGCGGCCAGGGCTGCTTATTAGGTTAAAATCTTCTGAGGGAACAGAGATCCCTCAGAATACCGAGAGTTTCATTCCCTCGGTTATTATTTTTTTTTAATTTTATTTCGAGGGAATTCAAAAATCCCTCGGAATTCCGAGGGATTATGAATTCCCTCGAAAATTTTAAAAAATAAAAAAAATCGAAATAAATCAAAATAAATAGAAAAAAATTAGAAAAAAATAGGGTTTATTTCCGGGTCGCCGAGGCGCACCCCTCCCCGCCCCGATCGTAATTTCTCGAGTTTTGTTTCTATTTTTTACTATTTTTTTGGTTTTTTTTATTATTCATATAAAATCGAAAAAGAATAGAAAACGCGTGCGGACGATCGACGCCCGACGCCAGTGGTTCCACGACGCCGAGGCGCACCCCTCCCCACCACGGTCGTGAAATGATGGGATTCGTTTTTATTATTTACTAATTCTTCTATTTTTGGGGCTTTTTTTCAAATTTTTTTAAATCGAAAAAAAATAGAAAACGCGTACTTAACGATCGACGCCCGACCCCCGAGTGGTTCCACGAACGCCGAGAAGCACACCCTCCTCCAATATCGAAAAATCACGACGCTACGTCGCTTCATGTTTCCAACCGAAGGAGTTCATCGATCAATCGTATCTCGTTGTTGGTCGAACCCCATGACACGTGAGGGCAAACACGTGCTCGTTGGTATTTTACGATCGAATTTGGGGTCAAAACCACCCCACGTGCCTAAGATGATAGGATCGGTTTCGTTTTTACGATTTTTCTATTTTTTTCGATTTATTTTGTTTTTTTTTATTTTTTTATATTTTCGAGGGAACTCAGAATCCCTCGAAATTTCGAGGGATTGTTTCAAAAATCCCTCGGAATTCCGAGGGATAATGAATTCCCTCGAAAATTTAAAAAAAAAAAATCGAAATAAATCGAAATAAATAGAAAAAATTAGAAAAAAATAGTGTTTATTTCCGGATCGCCGAGGCGCACCCCTTCCCGCCCCCTATCGTAATTTCTCGAGTTTTGTTTCTATTTTTTACTAATTTTTCTTATTTTTTTATTTTTTTTTGAGAATTCCATTATAAACAAAATCGATCTTTAATAATTTAAGAGGCTAAAATAAAATTTATTTATTTATATACAAAATTATGCTATTCTGATTTTAATTTTTTTGGTAATTTATGATTTTCACATGACTAATAATAATTTAACCCTATAGCTGTTAGACTAAATTGCAATAATATTGTACCGAAAATTAAAGCATAGAAACTTACGTTGAGGTGATTGGTGGAGAAGCAGTTTTGAGGAGAGAGAAGAGTCCAAACTTGTACGGACGGTGAGGAGAAGCATAGAAAATTACCATGCCTATTTTTTAAATAGAAAAATAGAAAAGAAATCCAAAAAAATAGTAAAAAATAGAAACAAAACCCAAAAAATTACGACCGAGGCGGGGAGGGTGCGCCTAGGCAGTCCCAGAAATAAATCATATTTTTTATTATTTTCTTTCTATTTTTTACGATTTTAATTATTTTTTAATTATTTTTAAATATTAATTAAATTCCCGAGGGAATACAGTTTCACTCGGATTCATTCCGAGGGAATCTGTGATCCCTCGGAATGATTTCGAGGGAAATTGTATTCCCTCGGAAATTCAATTAATATTTAAAAAAATTAATGAATAAAACCGAGGGAAACAAAGATCCCTCGGAATTAATTCCCTCGCAAAAACCGTCGTTTTTTTCCTCGAAAATCATGGCGGGAAAGACTGGCGCCAAAAATTCGAGGGAAATTCCGAGGGAAATGCTTTCCCTCGGAAATTACCGAGGGAAGTTTATTCCCCTCGGTTTTTCCCTCGAAAAATTCCGAGGGAAATCGGTTCCGTCGGTTTGTCCCTCGGAAAACTGCTGTTTTTTTGTAGTGATAATCAAAAAGAAGAGAAAAATCGATTGTGTTATTATAATGTATACTACTCTAATTAGGTTGAGAAATTCATAGTGTTTTTTTCTTGGTGCTTATTGTTTTCCGCCATCTTCTCACTGTGCTACAATGATCTTGTCAACACTCTTCCATAAGACCACCGCAAATTAGCTACTTTAGTACCCCAAACCCTACTAGCTGGCAATAAGTAGTACGAAATCCTCAATCCACCTCGGCCTCGCATAATTTCACTGATATTATTCATGATTTGGGATTTTTTTAATTGTGTATAAGGTTTAGGAACTTCGCAAATAATAGTGATATTCGGAAACAATAGGTGTTTTGTGTAGAATCTAAAATCAGAGAGAGAGAGAGAGAGAGGAACAAAAATATTTTTGTGGCACTTATTAAGAGAAATAATAATATTTTTGTGGCACGTTGTACAAAAAAAATAAAACGATTAAAAAAATAAATACAAGTTAATATTAATAATTAGTATAATACCATAAAAACAAAAAGTTTATGAAATATATTCAATCGAGTGTCGAATACATCTCTCTCTAACTAAAGGGAATACGACGTTCTTTTAAATTTTCAAAATCTTCAATGATATCTTCCAAACTCACATTTCTAGCATTTTCTCTCTCAATATGTATCATTAATGCATCTCAGAGAAAATCATCCTCTATTTTGCTCTGTAACCTAGTTTTGACAATATTCATTGCGGAGAATGATCGTTCTGTACTGGCAGTAGAAACCGGAAGAGTAAGAACAAGTACGATCACTCTGAAAACAAGATTGTATGTAGCAGACTTCTTAGTCTTCACCAACCACTGACATAACTCTGAAATGGTTGAAAGATTTTTGTAGTCGGATCCTTTGACTACATTGTACTCGTAATGCTTCAACTCCATCTTGAATTGCTCTTTTTCGACGCTTGTAAAATCTTGAGTATAAAACTCTTCAACCAAATTACATATATCCACAACTTTGAAAGACTTCACACTTTGTAGATTCAAAGAATTACTAAGAGTGAGCAATTCTATCGCATCATCACTAAAGCGGCCATTACTCTCTTGCAATGTGAATCTATCGCAGCATAGAAAAGGTCTACACGATAATGATGCTCAATGGTGAAATTGTCCTGGTGACAGCGGGATAGACCTCGTCTATCAATATATGGAGCGCTGAAATTAGGAATATCAATATTTCGAACGTCACAAAAAGACTTTACTTTTGCAAGCAAATCATCCTATATCTCTCATTTTTTATAGTACACTCTTAGTGGATAATACAAGCTCTATCGCATTTACAATATCCTGAGATTTACTTTGCAAAGCGTGACAAAGAGTATCAGTGATCACCATAATATCATTCATAAGATGCAATATGAACACAAAATTAAAAGAAGTCATCTCATCATAAACGGATGTTGCATCTGCTCGCTGAGAAGGAAGCCCATCATCCATAACATTAAGCAATACTGTACATGATGCACTAAACATCATAATTAGGCTGGACAACAATCTCAAATGAGAAATCCAACGTGTATCAACAGCTCTTTGTAAAGTGTCAATCTGATTAAGTCCACGCCATGTCTCGAGCTCATTAATAGCAATCAAATGCGCAATATCATTAGCATGAGAATTCTTTAGTTCATCATTACGTTTGCAAGAAGCACCAACAATATTAACTATAAAAGTTGTATGCAGCATTGTATGTAGCCAACATATCTACAAACTCAAGAAAATTACCACGATTATGTGAACCGGGTCTCTCGTTGCGGCCTCTAAATGTAACCCCTTGGAGTTCAAGCAACCGCACTACATTTATGTGAGCCTTTAACCGCAAATGATTCATTGCAACTTGTTGAGAACTAAATTTATTGAACCCTCTTGTTATATGTTGTGGTTGGTTCATCAAATCCTCACATGCCTTTTCAACATTACGATGGGCTTAATATACATTATCTTTCCCTATATGTCTGATTAAAGCACATGCTTTTCCCGAACTTTCTTCCAACTATCAAATCCATCAACAGTAAATGCAGTTTGTTCTGAGCATCGAGATGGCTTGTTGAAGATAAACACGAAAAAGAAATATACTTTATCTTTAGCCGATGAATACTCCGACCAAGGAAATAGTTCATACCAATCGGGATTGAATCGTAGAGGATGGTCGATATTATTATTTAAAGGATATTGTTTAAGAATAGGTTGATATACTTTCAGATTCAAATAAGCTCAACAAACCTATTCCTTTTGGTTAGGAGGGTACTCCCATATTTGTCGACGCAATCCTGGGTCACGTTCTAAGGAATTGAGATCAAGCTCTTCACATTCTGTATTTCCTAACCTTTTCGAATGAACTTCAGATGGAGAATCGTTGTTATTTGAGGCTGGAGATGAAGTTATAAGAGTAGTTGGGTCTAATTCGTTTGTTATTTTTCTTGAAAAATAATTATCAAGCGTCACCGATTTCCCCATTTGAAGCAAATAAACCCTCTCGAACAATATAACTATCAATTTATCAGAAAATAAGTCTCGAAACTCCTA
Organism: Phtheirospermum japonicum; assembly: GCA_014905375.1. Lineage (NCBI taxonomy): Eukaryota > Viridiplantae > Streptophyta > Magnoliopsida > Lamiales > Orobanchaceae > Phtheirospermum > Phtheirospermum japonicum. The sequence goes on from BMAC01000773.1 coordinate 200,016, forward strand.
TTGAACAAAAATAGCAATTATCACAAAAAATAAAATAAAATTATAAAATAGGACCAATCAACCAATAATTCAATCTCATAACAAGATTTAAAAATAACATTTAATAGTCATTCATCTCAATTTCTCAACCCTCAATAGATTGAAGGTCCGAATTTCATCCAAAAACTCGACCAACAAACAACAATTAATATTTATTCATCTCAATTTCTCAACCCATTGTAGGTTGAAGGCCCGAATTTTATAATAATTCGACCAAAATAATAAGCCCTAGATATAAGTTGTTTTTTTAGAAAAAAAACAATTTATAAGAGATATTCGAATACACATACCTAAACGATGGCTGACGACAACGGTGAGAAAACGGTGCCTGAATGTTGAACGCTGCGTTGTTTCTTTTATTTGGCTTGAGCAAAAGTTCTTGAAAATGTATTTTGGTTTATAGTTGCAGCAGTACTTTTTCTTTTTCTTCTTCTTTTTTTTTTTTGGGTTTGTACTTTGTACAACAATTACATCCGCCTCTTTGTTTGTTCCCCTTTTTTTTTTTATCTTTATTTGTTGCCTGCTTTTGGTTTAAGTAAAACATAAAGAGCCATCCTTTTATTTCCTTCTTTTGTGGTTTGTACATGCAACCGTCTTTTCTATTTCTTTCTTTTCTTTTTATGTTTTTTTTTTCTTTTTTAGATTTTGTTTTAGTGTTGATTGAGCAAGTAATTAAAAAAACAGGGAAGGAAGTAGTAAATGATTGAGGTTCGAACTATGGATCATTTAAATTCAATGAGTTAGCTTGCCACTTGACCAACTCCTTTACTTGAAATCTTGTGGAGGCCATATATTATATAACTTTCTTATAAAATTATACCTATATAATAGTATAATTTCTCAAATTTTCTACAGGGGCCATGGCCCCCCATCACATAATTTACATCCGCCCCTGTATATTGGTGAGAAGATTCAATTTCCCATCACTATATTCTTCCCACCAATTTTCTAATTGGTTTTTTTACAAACGAAACTTTGTTAGTTAAGATCTGAGGAGCTATGCCAGCGAGCCGAGGAAGATGATAATCGATGAAGGTCGTTGAGTTCCTGACGTGGTGGCTCAGTTTTACGCAAAAGGTGGAGCTTTTCTATGGATCGAACCCGTTTCGACCGCAACGGGCTAATTTTCTTTTCTTTTTTGGTGTTTACCGATTTTTTGTGAAAAATTCGACAGAAAGGCAATGAAAATTGTAGAAAAGCTCGTGCATTAGGAAACGAAAGTTTTCATTTGTTTTAAAAGTTTTTTTACTACTTTTTATATCGGTTGTATTATAACTGATGTAGAAAACTGTTTTACATTAAAAATAAGTTTGTACATCGATTTTAAAACTACCAATATTAAAAGTGTGATTCTACATCGTTTGGTTTTAGAAACAGATATAGAGATTCAGGTTAAAATATGAAAATTTAGGCCTTAGATATGGTTTGAGTTCGTAAGAACAGTTTTGGGCTACATATCTCATATTCATGGGCCGGAGAGCCTTTTACTAGCGACTTGGGCCTGGCCGGCCCTCCAAGTGTTCATGCCACATATGTAAGCTTTGGAGAAATGTTAAATCAGTTCAACAAACACTGTAAAAGCACGACGGTCTCCGAATTGAACCAAATTGGATCATCTTATAAAATGCCAATATTATTACATTATTACATTAAAAATACGCCGTTACAGGGTGAGGTTTTTCAATAAATTTTCAACCCTAGTTTATTTCTTAATGTGAGAACGTTAAACCTCGACATTAATCACCCCGAGTCATCATTCCAATTGGCGACTCACAATTTAACCTTTTTCTAAAATTAAATTAGCGTGCTATCATTTTATTTGATGATACGAATTTGAACAGAGTCACATATTAAAATGATGATATCTGTACATGTTTTTAATTTTCTCCCAATATGAACTATATTGTCAACATCAATTAGAAAATGTAATTTTGTAGTGTCTGCTGATCCTTTCGTTAATAATTATTATTTTTAAAAGGGGTAATAACAATTAGCATATTGATCCAAAATCACATGGTACATAATAAATTGTGGTTTTCTTTTTTTTAATTTAAAAAGAAAAAACCCATAATTTATCTTCTCAACACCCAATAATTAGGCCTGACAACACTTTGCCACTAGAAAAATACACTTCAACTCCACCACCATCATCATCATCTCCCCATCCAGTAGCCTTAATAATACCAACATCCTCTTCAACTGGAATATTACACTGACCATCTTTTTCTTCTTGTACACATTCATCCTCACTTTCAACTCTGGCATCTTCCAATTCACGATCATGCACGAGCTCTGGAATATTCTCTCCATCGTCGTCCCAATTGACCTCGTCGATGTACAAATCCGGCGAGTAATTGATTACGGCAGCAGCATCCGAGGGGATATTAAACTTGTTGGCATAAAACATGTTCTTAGCATTGTGAAATGCCTCCTTAGCCCCTGAATCGTCCCAGTCCATCACCTTTTCTGAACCGATCGTCTTCTTTTTGGCTTCCAAGAAATCTTCCCATGTAAACAACCCGATTTCGTAGCAGAATTCTTTCTCCCATGATGGTATAGCAGGCCTCCAAACCCCTGATGATATGAAGAAAATTAATAACTAATATCGAAAATCTCAATATGTACTAGTCTAGTGCATGAAAAACAAAAACGAACAAACACGATAATACAATAAATTCATTTAAGTAAAAATTCATAATATATAATAATTACCACGAGAAAATTGTTTTCTGGAATTCTGCATGCGTGGCCGTCTTATTCCCTTCCCACGAACTGGACCATGGTATCCTTCTATATTCCTCTCCATTATACTCGGACTAACTTAGCTGATAATAAATTGTTTGTGTTTTTCAAATGATCAAGATAGAGATTTAAAAGAGGGTTCAGAGGTCGAAGAAAATGTCAATACTTGACGTAAAAGATACACTTGTTTTTAATAACTACATGGGTATTTGATTAGTACGTATATTAAACTTGTACCCTAAGTTAATTAGTAAGTCAAAGGAAGTCTACGGATGAGAAAACAATTTTCAAATGTTATATGGTATAATTATTACTATATATATATATTTTCAAGTTGAATACACGGATAGGATTGGATGTGGTTTGTTTAAGTACGTAATTAAACAAGATGCCCAATCCATTGGGTTTAATTTTAGAATGTAGAAATACAATATATTGTTGGGGAAATATATTCACGTGAAATATATATTTATATCCTAAATAGATAATAAACTCACTTGAATTCCAGAAAATCAGAATGCAAGAATTATAGGCCGAGGCATGTCTCTCCTTGATGTTGTACGTATGCACAATTATAATTTATATGGATGAATATGTGGTATTTAAGCGTTAACATTTGTTAGCGGAGTGTGTGGTGTATATAAATATATATAAATGTTAAGCCAAGTGAAACAACATACTGTTTCCAAACACCTTTCCTATTAAAAATGTGTAACCCAAGGGATACATCACTTTGTATAGTCACGTGCTGAACCGTACCGTACTTTATTTGAATTGATGCTAAAAATACTTGTCCAAAAGGATATTGCTTATTCACATATATACAATCCGACAACAAACAAAATCCATTTATTTATTTAAACAAAAATTACGTTCTGTTCATTTTTTTTAATAATAAAAAAAACATGAATTGGAACCCGAATTTCCGATTTTCTGTTACAATTCCCTTTCCCTTTTAGTTTTTTTTTAAATTTTTTTCTTCGTGAAAAATGACAATTTTATTTTATCATAATTACAATTACTAATTGGTTTCACCTGAATAGTTCTATTTTAACCAATTTCTCTGTGTCACCTAGATCGCAGCACCTCGTAGCAAAACAACGGTTAGATAGGGGACCGGAAGGGATTTTCGGTGAACCCCTCCGATACCTACTAATTTCACCTGAATAGCCCTATTTTAACCAACTTCTTCACTTCACCTAGATCGTAGCACTTGCACTCAAAACAACGGTTAGATAGGGGCCGGAAGGGATTTCCGGTGAACCCCTCGGATACCTTCTAATTGGTTTCACCTGAATAGCTCTATTTTAACCAACTTCTCCGTGTCACCTAGATCGCAGCACCTGCACTCAAAACGAAGGTTAGATAGGGAACCAAAATTGATTCCCGGTGAACCCCTCCGATACCTAAGTCGGTGGCTGCATAAAATTTGGTAGAGTGAGGACTAACTTAAAAGTTAATAAGAGTGTGTTGAAATGAAACTTGTACTTATGTTATTTATAGGTGTCCTTTTATAGGGTGTCCATAAAATCAAATGCTCCCCTCCAAGAATCTAGGGTTGTTATGCCACGCTATCCTCCTGGACCCTTCACTGCTTCTTTGCCCCGAGCATAAAACCCGAGCTGTGCCTTGAAGCCGACCTGAGACCTCGAGCATAGGCATGAGTGGTCCAGAATTAGTGCTAAACACATCCATTTCCTTATTCAGGCCTTTATATAGAGCTTTTCGAATATCCCGAGGCTTATAGCTTACATTGAGATCATTGCTTAATCCTGAACCTTGTTCCTTGTACTGAGCTTCATGCTTTACCCCAAGCTCTAAACGAGAGCTCTTATTTACAGTTACCACCCCCCAATTATGGTCGCTTTAACTTTTCAGAAAGTGATCATAGTCATTTAGATTAACTTTTATGCGTTTGGTTTTCTACGATAGAAATTCCTACTTCAGGGCCTTTACAAAAAACCCGATCCGTTCCTTCGAACTCAAAACCTTGGCTTATCAACTTTAGGTAAAAACATTAGAAGTTGAGGTTACTCCTTTAATTCTAGTCCCAAGCTATGATCCTAAAACCTAGGTGAGGACAACCCCCCCTACCCACCTTTTTAGCCAGACGTCTAAAACCCATGGCTTGGATCCCAAGCCCTTATTCTGGGTTGTAGGTGTAAGGTTTTTGGTATGATGTCTAGCGCCTTAAGTCTAAGACTCGATTTGTCATTTGCTAACTTCTTGGCATGGTATCCCATATTTCGACCTTGAACCTCGAGCTGTTGTTGTGAATTTTTGGGCACAACTCTCTATACTTCGAGTTGTCACCGTGAATATTGGGCACATCGTCCCTTACCTCGAGCTTAAACGCCGATCCGTTACCATGGATTTTGGGCACGATGTCCTTTACCTTGAGGTGTCCCCATGACTTTTGGGCACGGCGTCCTTTACCTCGAGCTCATCCTTGGCGGCCCAATTTCAGCCTCACCTGAGCTCATGAGGCCTTTTGAGCCCTTTCCCAGGTTTTTTCAGGCCCAATTTAAGCCACCTCTGAGCTTATGAGGCCCATTAGGGTTACGCCAGTTCCCACTCAAACCATTGATCTTCTCACGCCGCTTCCTATTTCAAACCTTTGATCTTCTCGAGAAGATACTAGCCATTTATTCCATCATCGATCAACGGCTGGATGAACTTCCTTGGGGTTTCTCCTCCATATATTCTAAGTCCTAAAAGTTCATTCTCATTCTAATTCTCCCATATCCCGTCCCCTCTCCATTTGTCATAAAAACTTGAACTCTGACAAGATAGTTTTGTTTGTTGTTCTTCATTGTTCTTCATAATTCATCTTATTCTTAAGTTTCCATCGGTTGTTTTCAACATAGGTATTATTCGATCTTTCCCTTTAACTTATATTTTCTTTTATTGTTTTTATCCATTTAATTATTACATATTTGTTATGTCTACTTCTTCATCATCTTATATTGCTGTGCCACAACACCTCCCCATGTGGTCCTTCCACCATCCTGAGGCTCCTGTGAGGGATCGGGATCAATAAATATTTCCTCATCGCCCCATGATGAATCTTCCACATCTCTAACCTGCTCTGGTGAGCCAATTACCACCATCATGTCTAACTCGGACCCTCAACATATATCTCGTATTATTTCCAACAAAATTATGGGTACACGCGTGCCAACACTGTCCTACCTTTCTCCTTTACTAAGCATTACTTCTAAGGACGATCGAGCACCCTCCCCTCTTCCTGGTTTTTTAACCTTTTATGTTAGTTAACTTGATGGTGGCCTTCAGTTCCTTATTCATCCTTTAATGGTGAAAATATCTCGTCTTTATGAAATCCATTTGAACCAATTTGTCACTCGTTTAGGAATATGGTGGGATTTATTCTAGTTGCTCGATATCTAGGCATCACACCTACAACTGCCCTTTTCTTCTCTCTTTTTCAAGTGAAGTCTCTTAAGTCCCCTGGATTCTACTACCTCTCATCTCGAGGTGAAGCCAAATTCATAGATAAGGCCCCTACCTCCAACCAATGGAAACAACACTTCTTTTTTATGAGATCCTCTAAGGCTTGAGAGTTTCCTACTGAGTGGATATGCGAGATTGCTTATCAACGCAAGTATAATGTCCGCAAATGGTCCCTGGTTCTCAACATCTGGTAGACCAGATAACGGATAAGACTTATGATCTATCTCATCTCATTCGTCACTACTTTTTATATTACTATGACCTTAGTCCTTTTAAATTTCCTTTGGAAGCTGATCGGTATAATGCATGCTATTTTTCAATGATTTAGCTCTCTGTTCTTATTATTATTCCTTTTATCTTGCTCACATTCGTGCAGAAACCATTCTTAGGAGGTGCAGGGCTAAAGTCAGTGAGCCCAGGGAGAAAGTTGTATTTGTAAGTCGAGCCCTACCAAAAGCCTCTCGTCCTCTAGCTGGTGGTCCCTCCAGTGATCCCTCCGCCATGAGCTCCGGTGAGTTCTAACCTGTAGAGAGAGATCTTCCTGTCCTGAGCCTCTCAAGAGAGCTAAAGGGACTTTGGTGAGCCTGAGTCAACCCGCTGGATCGACCATCACCACCCCAAATAAAACATTTTTTACTCAGAGTGTGACGGTGAATGAAGAAGGCCATACTGCAATTCAGTTTGTGCAGGGGATATGCCCTACCCCGGATTGAGAACTCTTTGGGAAATGGGGAGATATTGAGCCAATCTAGAATTTGAGTCTAGGTCTCTCCAAGGTAACACCGAGCTCTTTACACTTGTGAACTTCGAACCACATACCCATAACCTTATTTCATTTTAGACCTTAGCTATGACCTATACCATGGCTTCTCATTTCCGTAACGGCTTCAACGATCCCTAACTATCCATGGATCTCAAGGCTGTACAAGGTTTGAAAGCTCGGTTCCAAGCTTGAGCATGTCGATCTGCTTTGAAGGACGCCTAGGAAGCTGTCACGACTTCCTAAATCAAGTCTCGGGAGTACAAGGAGCATATTTCCTCCCTCGAGGCCAGCTAAAAATTCCAAGCAATGAGCATGGGGTAGAAATTGAGCGAGACCATGATGAAGATTTCAAGATAGGTCAGGAGACCTTCCTTTGATCTAAAGCAGGTTTATCCTTTGTGCAGCGGGTTCGTGAGGCCACTCGGAAGATCTGTGCCTGCTCTGAGGAGTTCTATGACACCCTAGTGGGGGTGGTCCCTTTTTATACTGATTATGTTCTAGATAAAGTGAAAGAGTGGGTAGCCACAGGGGGTTCATTGGAGGTTTTTGACAAGAATGATTTTTTATCACTACTAGGGCTAACGTGCCCTTCTTAATCTCTACATACCAGAGCTCTACTCCTTTTAAGACCTTACTCATGTAGTACACCATTGTTTGCACTTTCTTCTCCTCCCTTATCAATACCGTGCTTACTACTGATTCCCCTATGGACAATATAGATATAAGGGCTCTTTTAGGATTGGATTTGAGAGAAATGATCTGTTAGCTAAATATCTTTTCGGCTCCTTAAAGGCCCTATGGCACTCTTCACTCCATCAGAATTCCGAGGCTTTGTGCAAGACTCTAAAGAAGGGAGGCTGCACTCCATTGATCGAAATATAAACCTATTCAGTGCTGCTAAATGTCCTATTAGACTTTGGGATATTGGGTGGGTGGGTGGGTGGGAGTGGTGGTGGTGTTGGTGGTTATGTCCCAAATGGCCTGTATCTTTTTAAGGTTAGATTCGATTCTCTTCTCCATTACCATATACCCCAAGAACTTTCCAGACCTTACTTTGAACATACATTTTTTAGGGATAAAATTTCATTCAGTATTTCCTCAACATCTGGAAGGTCTCTGCTAAGTCAGCTATGTGGGACTCCTCCTTGACACTCTTCAGTAGCTTGTCGTCTACATATACGTCCATGTTTCACCCTACTTGTCTAGCGAACATCTCATCCACCAATCTCTGGTACGTAGCTCCATCATTCACGAGGCCAAATGACATTACCACATAGCAGTATGTTCGAATGGTGAAATGAAACTGACCTTTTTTTGGTCCTCCTCCGCCAACCTTATATGATTATAGCCCTGGGAGGCATCCATAATAGTTAATAGCTTACACCCAACATCGAGTCCACTAGTTTTCTGATCCTCGGTAACGGGTAATGATCCTTGGGACAGACTTTGTTCAAGTTTCGAAAGTCCATACACATTCTCTAATTGTCCTCCGTTTGGGGAACTAGGATAAAATGACAACCATTCGGGGAATCAGACCTCTTTAATGTATTTTGCATCCATTAGTTTCTACACTTCAGCTCAGATAATAGCCTCCATCTTGTGCCCAAAATATCTTTTTCCTATTTAACCGACTTAAATGAGGGATTGATATTGAGTCTGTGATCTGTGATAGATTGGTCGATCCCCACAAACTCATTTAGGGACCAAGCGAAGACGTCAGCATCAGCACATAAGAAGTTAACCATCTCTTTCAAGATCTCGGGGAAAATGGTGGTCCCCATCCTTACAGCCCTTCCCATTTACCCAAGAACTAATTCTACCATCATTAGCTTCTCATTTGGTTCCACATGTTCTACCAACTCCTCTTCTATATTGGTGGGGCCCATGGCTCCTCCTCTCTCTGATGGCTCTTTTCTTCCCCTACCTCACACTCTGCACATACAACTTTCTTGATACGTACTGATCAATACCGACCTCACCTACCTCCTCTCCCACCGGAAACTTCATCTTCATATGATACACTAACACCAAAACTTGAAAACTACTAAGCGATGATCGTCTCAACATGGCGTTATATGCCGAGGGTGCATCCATAACCAAGAAATGCACCATCTTGGTCTTCCAAAAAGGTTCCTCGCCCATGGAGATATGAAGCATCAACATCCCCAATGGCTGTAAGGATCTTTCTGTAAAACCAACCAAGGAGGTTTCTACCGATTTTAACTTTTCCTTGAGATCCATATGCTCGTAGCAATCCAGGAACAAGATATCTACAGAGCTTCCCATATCTACAAATATACATTCCACGTGATAGTTGGATATCATCGCCCTGATAACCAAGGCATCTGCATGGGGTTTATGGTTGGGACTTTCACCATATACCTTACATCAAGCCCCTTTATCCTATCCAGAGCAGTTTCCTAAACATATCCTTTCCTAACTCTATTAGAGTCCACATCCGTCGGGCCACCTACGATAATCTGAATCACCCCTTGCTTCGGAGGGTTGGGTACACACTCTTTCTCTTTGGTCCTTGGCTCTGGGTTGCTCCTAGGAGAAGGGTACCTTCCTCCTTTCTTATATCTTCCTTTGCTTCTACCCCCCTCGGTGTAAACAAACTCGTTCAGGTGTTCTGCCTGAATCAACCTGTTGATCTCATCTCACAAGTGAGTACACCGCTTCGTCGTGTGCCCATAATCATTGTGAAAAGGGTAGAATTTTTCTTATATTTCCCTCCTTGGTGTTATCGAATATGTGATTAACACGTAATTGTCTTGATTTTAGTTTGTATTTTAATTGCCTTTTCTTATTATTTTTGGTATAAGTTGGATAGATTTAGCTTAATTTCGTATATTTAGACTTCCAACTTATTTTACCGCTTTTTGATCTAGATTGATGCAAATAAGTGATTACTTGTGATTTTTCACTTTATAGCTAAGTAACCGGAAGAGTTCAGCATGTTAGAGATGAAGTATGATGATCGAGATTCAAAGATCGAGCTTTCCGGTGAAGAAGTAGCAAGAATTGAAGCTGACAGACTTTCTAGAAGGGTTATTCTGCTGGAACCGATGTCGATTGAAAGCTAACGGTTACACTTAGCGGTTGRTCCAACCGTTAYCTGCTACCGCTAACCTTAACGGTTACTGAGAACTGATGTTAACGGTTAGAATGCTGAGTTCAGAGTTAACGGTCACTTTCCAGAACGGTTTCATTACAACCGATGTCGTCGGCCAGAAATGCAAAAAAAAATATATACCTAACGGTTGCTGCTAACGGTTGCACCAACCGTTAGCAACCAACCGTTAGCGGGCCCAGAAAGCCCAGAAACAGATTTTTCGGCCCAGTTCGCGAAAAAAACCTATAAATACCCTTCTTAATCCGAATTTCGGTGATCTAGGTCTGTGTATGCGTGTGCTAACCCTAAAAACAACAATCCTAGGGTTTGGAGACGGAGAATAACAACAACACGCAACGATCACGGAGCAACCCAAGAAGCGACGACGACGAGTTCTCGAAGTCGTTCGACGCCGTTCATCCATAAAAGCTCGGTTCGCTGCCGTCCAATCTTCGGAATAGCCCGAAGATATTTCGATTTTCAGTAACTAGAACAAGTACTCTGAACTTTTAATTAGTTTCGTAGTTTTAAATCTTTAGTTTTAAGTTTTTAAATATTGTTTAGGTGACGTCCGTATTTCGTTTGAATCCTTTGAACGTATTTAATTTATTAGTTTCAGTTTATATTCCGTAATTCATGTTTTATATTGGATGTGTGCTATTCTGTTGGCTTGAGTTTAGTTTATGCATGCAGGTTCATAGTTTGTTAGTTCAGAATTGTTAAAGGTTACAGCTAAAGGTTACTCCAACCTTTAACAGTAACCGTTAGCATTTAGTTTAGTTCAGAATTGTTAAAGGTTACAGCTAAAGGTTTACTCCAACCTTTAACAGTAACCCTTAGCGGTTCACAGTTTATTTCAGATTTGTTAAAGGTTACAGCTAAAGGTTACTCCAACCTTTAACAGCAACCTTTAGCGGTTAGTTTAGTTATTTAGAATTCGATTTTCATGCAATCTGTTAGTTTAATTTATTAGTTAGATTTCCAGTTTCAGAGGTTTAAATTAGGTTTATAATTAGTTAGGTTTATCTGTTGGTTGGAGATTAGTTTACGTATGCAGTTCATGTTAAGTTTCTGCCAACAGTTAGTGTTAACCGTTGCTGTTAACCGTTACTGCTAAGGGTTGGCACCAACAGTTTAGCCAGTAAACAGTTAGCGCTAAGGGTTGCAACAGTTAGCAGTCTGCTATTTGAATGTTTAGCTTAAATTGCTGAATTCCGAATTACTTTTTAGTTATTAAATTAGTTTCTGATTGTTTAATTTAATTTATAAATTTCGTTAATTAATCTAAGTTTAGTTAATTTAGTTTTTTTAAATTAAGTATTTGCTATTTAAATTCGTAGTTGATTATCCTCATCAAAACCCCCCCTTATTTGTATGTGTTATTTGAAATTGAACAAAAACTATTTAAAGATTCCGATTGTATGTTCCTCGAGAGACGACTCGAGTCAATTTGCCAACCTACGCGCGACCCCGTTCTCTTGCGGGCAAGCTTTTGAATTTTTGACACATTTTCATAAGTAGGCAACCAAAAAGCTTGAATCAAAATTTTGGCGCCGTTGCCGGGGAATTTACAAAGGATTTCAAAAATATGTTTGTTCATTTTTATTTTTATTTTAGTCGTTTATTTGTATAATTATTCTCTCTAGTCGATACGTTTGATTTGTTGTTGAGTTCATGCAAGGTCGTAGATCGCTTAGGCTCGAACTTGCACCATTCATCGACAACGTTCATCGTCCGAATCAAGTGAGACCACCTCACTCACCCACAAGTGAATCGTCTGCCACGACTGATTTTATTTGTGATCCTGTTCCGGAAACGATGTTGCGACTAGACAACCAAGCCCACAACAACGAGGACGATCAGCCACCAAGGCATCCACCCGTGCAACAAAGAAATGGGTACGGGAGTGAGCCAACTCGTCCCGACGGACCAGAACAACCTCAAGAATACTGGGAAAACATTCAACGTAACGTGATGGACCAAAATGACGGTCAAAGAAGAGGAGATAATCACTACCGCCACGTTCCGGACGACTATTCCGAGAGATCATACCATGGCGACGAGCGGGTCAATGAGTGGCTCGCAAATGACAATTACAATGAGAGGAACGAGTACGATAGGAACTACGCGAGGCCAAATCACCAAGAAAGATACCAACGGGAGGCGCGCGAACCAAGACAAAGAGAGTTCACGACTCCTCAAGTGGGTCCCTATAGTTCTGCAATTGTGTTGGGTAGAACTGCGAGAGACTTCGAGTTGAAACCTCATATCATCAACAGCCTCCCGACATTTCACGGCCTCGCCAACGAAGATCCTTTGACTTTCCTCAAGGAGTTTTATGCTGAAGTTAGTAGGATTCCCTCTCCGGGACTTCATCACGAAGACCTTCAAATGGTGTGTTTTCCTAGTTGCATGAAGGACAAAGCCAAATCTTGGCTACTTTCACTAGAACCGAGATCTCTGGTCGACTGGCCCATGGTGAGCGATAAATTCATTAATCAGTATTACTCAGCACAGACGACGGGCCACATTAGGAGACAAATAGCCAACTTTGTCCAACAAGATGGGGAGTTGCTTCACGAGGCATGGGAACGTTTCAAATCTTTATTGCAGGCTTGCCCACATCATCACAACTCTCCGGGAATGGTGAATCAGTTGTTTTACGAAGGCCTTTTGGACTCTTATAAAAATAACGTCGAAATGGCGGCTGGAGGAGATTTTGGGTATTTGACACCAACGGAAGCCAAGCAACTGTTTGAAAAGATGAGCGAGAAATCGAGACAAACTAATTCTCGACCACGAATGATTATGACCAAAGAAGTCTCCGAGATGCCAAACAAGAGAGACATGAAGTTCGAAGAGATGGCCAAGGAGTTGGCCGCCCTAAGAGCAAAGGTGGCAAATATGGAATCATCAAAGAAGACTGTTGAGTTATGTGCACGATGTGGATTGCAAGGACATGTAGCGGGCGTGTGCACAACTGTGTTTGATAAGGTGGAAGAAACGGAGGTCAAAGCTATTCAAAATTTCCAACCTCAACCTCCAGCGGGAAACACATATCATCCTGGACCTCCCAATCATCCAAACTTCACATATGGCCCCGGACAAGCGCCTGCGCCTGTGCAAACAAATGATCAACTTTTAGTATGGCAACAAAATCAAGTAGCGGAGACTGTACGAAATCGAGAAGGTCTCACGCAATTAACTTCACAAGTGAATAAGCATATAACGGACCTCAATGCAAAGTTCGAGTCAAGGTTTGATGAATTAGTCAAGGCTGTACAGCAAGGTCATGAGCTTGTTAAGGCTGTGCAACAAGGGCAAAGACATTCGGATATGATTATAGGACAATTGTCCGCGACTGTTGCAACATTGTCGACGGAGAAAAATAAGTTTCCGAGCCAAACGGAACACGCCTCGGCTATTCATGTGCTAAGAAATGGAAAGGAGATCGATAATGGCATAGAGTTAGAAAAGGAAGAAGACACGGAGAAAGCCGAGACCCAATTGCAAGAAGATGCAACCAAACTGGCCGATCTTATGCATAAATCGACCAATCCATATGTGCCGGAAGCGTTGAAAATAAGAACAATTCGGCAACTGACCACCCAAAGAAGTTGACTAGTTGTGATCATGTTCCCTTCCCGAGTCGTCTACGCCCCGCCAAAGAAAATAAAAAGTTCATGGAACTTTACAATTTATTGAAGAATGTTAATATCAACCTTCCCCTGCTAGATGTGTTAAAAACGATGCCCGCATTCGTTAAATTTTTCAAGGAACTAGCATCACGAGAAAGGCGCTTGGCAGCAACCCAACATGTGGCATTAACAAAAGAAGTCAGCGCGATAATCAAAAAACCATTACCACCCAAGGAAAAGGATCCCGGAAGTTTTTGTATTACTATTTCTCTTGGGAATGGACAAACGGCAAAGGGGATGCTCGATCTTGGCGCTGGCATTAATTTGATGCCTTATTCTTTATTTAGAGAGTTCGATCTTGGGGCATTGAAGCCTACCACTATGCGCCTACAATTGGCTGATCGGTCGATTCGGCAGCCTCTGGGTATTGTTGAAAATGTTTTGGTGCAGGTTGGTGAGCTGGTTGTTCCTGTTGATTTTGTAATTTTAGATGTTGGTGAAGTACCAAGCGGAAGCAAGGATCATACCATCTTGTTAGGACGTCCATTTATGTCAACTACACATACTCTAATAGATGTGAACAAAGGACGAATGACCATGCCCGTCTTAGGCGAGACAGTGACGTTTTCACTTCGAGACATCCATAACACCCCTTCATCATATATGCGAGATGAGTGCTCATTTGTAGATCTAATCGATTCTTATGTCCATGATCTCCAAAGCGTTACCACTATAGAAAAGTTTGACGTCGGGGACGGTGAGGAGCATTTGAGTGTAGAGGAATTGATCGAATTGTTGGGAATTGATATAGGAGAAGTCATAGATGGAATTGCTGGTTGTAGTGCCGCATTACGCAAAGAGAGATACGTACCTAAAATCAGGCCAAAAGTGGAGTCGAAACCAAATCATTCGAAGTTTAGAGAGAAGACGAAGCCATCGCATAATCATTCGAGAATTGTTTCCCTCGACCCCTACAAGAATTTTAAACGTGCAAAGAACAAGGGCGAGGTGTTTAGCAAGGATTGGATGARGAAGAAGAAGAAGTCGAGCGAGGTCTATGACAAGAAGTTCAAGGTTGGTCAGCTAGTGCTCTATAATTCCGAACGTAAATTTGAACCAACCAATATCAAGGCAGCATGGAGCGGACCGTTTATGATAACGGAAATGGATGAGTACGGAGTTGCCACTCTATATGATGAGAGTAAGAAGTTGAGATTCCAAGTCCATAAACATCGAATCAAACCTTTCAACAAGGAACATGGGCTGAATCACGATCGTGATAAAGAAGAATTAGTGGGGCCCCCWRGGGCTAAAAATTGATCGCATGGAATCACGTCGAGCATAGGACGTTAAATGTTGCGCTTCTTGGGAGGCAACCCAAGCGATAGTTAGTTTTCATTTTTTTCCTTATTTTATTTCTGTCTTTTTTTATTGTGTCAATTGCCGTGGTACGTTTATGTGTATGTTGATGTGCAGAAAATACGATAAATCGCTTGTTCTGGACAACGGTTATATAGCAGTAGCTTGCTACCGCAAGGCCTTACCGCTAGTTCCACTCGAGGCGTTAACGTTGACGACTAACCACTGAACCTACCGCTTAACGCAGCAATCATGGATTACGATGATTTCGTCGATCGAGGTCGTAACCCGACCCAAGTTAGCCGCATTCTGGAAACCTTTTGATGAGCTGCAACCCAGCCACTTACGACGTTGGCCGCAATTCGGCCGTTTCAAATCCAAAAGGACGTGCCACCGGGCACTTGCGCATCGCAATTGATCACAATCGTGTTTTGTTTGTTTGTTTTTGTTTATATTTATAGGTTTGTTTGGGACAATCTAGTCACGCGATCTAAGACGAAGGATAGTTGCACGTGCATTGTTAGAGAGACTCGATCATCGAATTCAGGGATGTTTTCTTATCTCCCTTACTCTTATTTTCTTTAATATTTATGACAATCAGGAGATTGCCATGTTTTTAGGGAGGGGGGTGGTTGAGTATGGTTAGTGCAATTTGATGTCTTTTGTTTTGAAATGCATGCTTTTGATGTGATTGATCGCTATTTCTACGCTTATTTGTGTTTGTATGGCATGCCTGTCGAAGTTAACTATGTATGATTTTTGTTTTCGTCTTTGAGCGTGCATAAGTGCATAAATTTTTCAAAATTTATTATTATATATTGTAAAATGGTACTTGGACACAATCGATTTCGCAAAACCTTAAAAACAGCGTCAATTCAAAATTTTTCATGCAAAAAGCCAGTGAGTAGACTGAGTGTTTATCATCATTGCATGTACGTGAACAAGTTTCAATTTTGATATCTCTTTGAAACCGCTGTGTGTAGTCGACTTTGAAAATGAGGTTAAGGCACATAAAAAACCCTATTCCGGCCATATTCATAAATTTTAGCCACTATAAATTCCGAATGAGCCAATCATAGCCAAATATCCATGCCTATAGCCATGAGTGTTGTTGAGACGACCCCTACAACCCATTAAAAAGCGTGGGGTAGGAGTTCGTATTGGTTATTTGAGTCTTGGGAATTTTTATTAGGAATTTATGATTTTATGAGTTTTTGTAATGAAAGATCACCATCCGAAAAAGAAAAAAAAGAAAAAAAAACAAAAAAAAAACCCCATAAAAATTATAATAAGGGGGGAATAAAAAAAAAAGAAGAAAATGAAGGATGGTGAGTCTAGTTGTCTTGTATTAGTAATTGCCTACGCGCTTATAAGGGCTTGTGTTTTATTTTTTATGAAGCCTTATGTTTAAAAGGCAAAAGAGTTGTGATTAAGTGGTTTGAGCTTTCAGTCGGTTTTATGGTTTGCGAGTTGGGAAATAGCCTATATTTTTAAGGTTATATTATGAGAGTTAAGTGAGGTTTTTATTTTTGAGCGAGGTGAAGCAATTTGATTCTCGATTAGATTAGGTTGAGTGAGCAATTAGCCACACGACTTATATATTCCACACCCGTCCAAAGAGCCTTACATTACAACCCGTAAAGACCTTTTCTGATTCTTAGTTTTGACAGCACACTTAATTTGCGATTAAAAAGAGATTAATTTTCTGTGCTTATTTATTGTGCATGTAATTGTATGATTTGAGTGTATACACGTCCCATGCAGAAAATACTTGAGTGTTTTTTTTAGCGTACTTATATATATTATCCTTCGTGAGGAAGCATGATTTTATTTTGAAGCGACAATGTAATAATGGTCAAGTGTTTGACGTTGCGTGACTTGTACCTATATTTTCAAAATTACGTATGTAGCATAGCACGACTCTTTGCTTGAACTTACTTTCATTCTAGTTATACTTCGAAATTATCGTTTGTTCGAGGACGAACAAACAAATAAAGCGTGGGGTAGTTGATTAACACGTAATTGTCCTTGATTTTAGTTTGTATTTTAATTGCCTTTTCTTATTATTTTTGGTATAAGTTGGATAGATTTAAGCTTAATTTCGTATATTTAGACTTCCAACTTATTTTACCGCTTTTTGATCGTAATTGATGCAATTAGGTGATTATTTGTGATTTTTCACTTTACAGCTAAGTAACCGGAAGATTTCAGCAGTTAGAGATGAAGTATGATGATCGAGATTCAAAGATCGAGCTTTCCGGTGAAGAAGTAGCAAGAATTGAAGCTGACAGACTTTCTAGAAGGGTTATTCTGCTGGAACCGATGTCGATTGAAAGCTAACGGTTACACTTAGCGGTTGCTCCAACCGTTAGCTGCTACCGCTAACCTTAACGGTTACTGAGAACTGATGTTAACGGTTAGAATGCTGAATTCAGAGCTAACGGTAACTTTCCAGAACGGTTTCATTACAACCGTTGTCGTCGGCCAGAAATGCAAAAAAAAAATATATACCTAACGGTTGCTACTAACGGTTGACGGTTACTGAGAACTGATGTTAACGGTTAGAATGCTGAGTTCAGAGTTAATGGTCACTTTCCAGAACGGTTTCATTACAACCGATGTCGTCGGCCAGAAATGCAAAAAAATATATACCTAACGGTTGCTGCTAACGGTTGCACCAACCGTTAGCGGGCCCAGAAAGCCCAGAAATAGGTTTTTCGGCCCAGTTCGCGGAAAAAACCTATAAATACCCTTCTTAATCCGAATTTCGGGTATCTAGGTCTGTGTATGCGTGTGCTAACCCTAAAAATAAAAATCCTAGGGTTGGGAATCCAAAATTCAGCAACTTAGGATAAGTTTTCAAGATCTACGACGAAGAACGACGTCCCGAGCGACAAAACGACGATTTTCCGTTCGAAGCCCGTTTCTTCAACGAAAAGAGACCTGAGTTTGTCCGATTTTCAGAAGTGATTTCCAGCAAGTTTAGCTTAATAATAAGTTCTCTAAACCTTAGTTATTTATTAGTTTAATTTTATTTTTAGAATTTAATTGTTTTTCGTTTAAGTTTTCGAATCGTTTAGTTATTTTGATCGTTTGAACTATTGAATCGCTGAAGTTTGGACTTGAGATTTTTAGTTTTATTATTAATATAGTTGCTGCGTTTATTCTCTTGTTCATGCTTGGTGGTGATTTGTTCATGCTTAGTTTAATAATTGCTTTAGTTTTGATAATTAATTGATAATTTAGTTTATGCTATGTTTTTTGCTTGAGAAGTTTGGATTTGATCTTGTTCTTGAGAAATCACATGCTGAGTTTAATTCGTAGTAGTTCATGCATGCAATTCATGTTAGTTTCTGTTAAACAGTTAGTGTTAACCGCTGCTGTTAACCGTTACTGCTAAGGGTTGGACCAACAGTTAGGAGTAACAGTTAGCGCTAAAGGTTGGACCAACAGTTAGCAGTAACCGTTAGCGCTAAAGGTTGGACCAACAGTTAGCAGTAACCGTTAGTGCTAACGGTTGCAGGCAGCAACAGTTAGCGCTAAAGGTTGCAACKGTTAGCAGTTTTTCACTTGAATYTTTAGTTTAAATTGCTGAATTTGAATTAATTCTTAGTTATTGAATTAGTTATTTATTGTTTAAATTTATTTTATTAATTAGATAATTTATTTTAGCTTAGTTAATTAATTTAGTTTTGTTCTTTAAATTCGTAGTTAATAAATCTCATCAAAACCCCCCCTTTATTTGTGTGTTATCTGAAATTGAACAAAACTATTTAAGGATTCCGATTGTATGTTCCTCGAGAGACGACTCGAGTCAATTTGCCAACCTACGCGCGACCCCGTTCTCTTGCGGGCAAGCTTTTGAATCTTTGACACATTTTCATAAGTAGGCAACCAAAAAGCTTGAATCAATATGTTCGAGGCCACTTTAGGTCAAGACGACACTCAATAGCCAAGAAGACCTCATCTTACTGGAGATCCAAGGGTGTGTAATGATCTAGTCGCGATTTACTAATAATAGGCTTAGGCTTAATCCTCTTTCCTGAGCTCCTATCTTCATTGTCTCCCCTCTCCCTTCGCCTATCCACCTCATCTGTTTCTTGTAAGACCTCCTCCAGGTTAATAAATTTATCAACATGGGCTAAGAGATCTCTAAAACACCTTGGGGTTCTACCACTAAAG
The DNA here is from genome assembly GCA_014905375.1 of Phtheirospermum japonicum. Classification (NCBI taxonomy): domain Eukaryota; kingdom Viridiplantae; phylum Streptophyta; class Magnoliopsida; order Lamiales; family Orobanchaceae; genus Phtheirospermum; species Phtheirospermum japonicum. The sequence continues at coordinate 219,325 of BMAC01000773.1, forward strand.
ACTAGAAGAAATCACCCCTCTTCAGGCCCTGGGTTAGCGCATTCATCAACGTTTCATCTGAAGCTGAAGGAATCTAAAGCTTGGTTTTGACGAACCTCTTCATATAAGCCCTCAGGCTTTCCCCCTCCTTCTGCTGAATACTAAACAGCTCTAATGCCATCATCTGATACTTCCTACAACTAGCGAATTGATGCATGAAAGTTGTATTAAACTTTGGATTGAGTTTGGAGAAAGCCGACTAAACTACAACTATGCCAAATTGGTGAAGTGAGGAATACCCGATACATTACCGCGTCCAAGAATCGCTATAATACGGTTGCATACTCAAACCTACACAAGTGGTCCAAAGGTCCAAAGTGCATTCATACTCAAAAACTATCGACTGGTAACCTTCCGATAATTTATCCTTCAATACCTCTTTTGCGAATGGAGTTCCTCTCCGAACCCTCGCAGAAGGAGAACTGTTTCCCAGCTTCCTCTTAAGCTCTTTCATCTCTCTATTAAGGCCCTCCAATACCTCCGATAAGTCTGAGGTGTTTTTGCTGAACGTATCATCCGTCGAGACGGTGTGCTCATCATCACTTGAGCAAGATACATGTGCTAGTTTATCAGAAACTTTTCCTGACCCCCTCCCTGGTTATCAGCACACGGCGGTAGTGGCAGTGGTGGCCCATGCCATCTATTCTCTTCTCAACCACCTCCTCCACAATTCTCGCTATGAGATGAGAGAGCTGTTTGAATAATAGTGGTCCCAATGGGCTCATGCCACCCGTCGGAGAGAAACCCACACTGGGTGTCGGGCTAGGCATTGGCTCGATAACCCCCCAAGGCATCTTGAGATGCACCCGTCTTCTTAGTAGCAATCCCCAACATGTGAGTTGCTAGGCTCTTGTTTAGATCATCAATGAGATTTCGTCGTATCTTCTCCATAATCTTGATTTGAAACTCACATCTTAACTCGAGATCTGATTTTCCCACAGACAGTGCCAATCGGTTTTACATGAAGCTCTATTATAACCTACCTCTCCGTGCCATCTAGATCGCAGTACTTCACTCAAAACAACGGTCAGATAGGAGACCAGAAGGGTTTTTTGGCGAACCCCCTCCGATACCTAAAGTCAGTGACAGGATAAAATTGGGCAGAGTGAGGGTTAACTTAAGAGATAATAAGTGTGTGTTGAAATTAAATATGTACTTATACTATTGATATGTGTCCTGTTTTAGTGTGTCCATGAAATCATGCGATCCCCTCCAAGAATCCAGGGTCGTTATGCCACGTCACCCTCTTGGACCTTTCCTTGCTGCTTTGTCTCGAGCATATAACCCGAGTTGTGTCTTGAAGCTAATCTGAGAACTTGAGCATAGGCAAGAGGGCTCCAGTATTTGTGCCAAATACCTCCATTTCCTTATTCACGCCTTTATCTAGATCTTTTCGAATATCCCGAGCCTACTAGCTTACACAGAGATCATTGTTTAATCATGAACCTTGTGCATTGTACTGAGCTTCATGCTTTACCCTGAGCTCCAAACGAAAGCTCTTATTTTACCCCTAAACACTTAGTATTTAAAACAAGATTCCATTATTACTATTATTATTATTATTGAGTAGCTTAATAAATATAATGAAATAAGAATTTAAATGAAAATTAAATGTAAAAGACAATACAAGTTAGAGAATTGAAAGTATTAAATTGTAGAAGAATATATATATACCTTAAAATATTATTATGATTAAAAATGAATTGTAGGTGAATATCTATTTCAATAGTTACAATCACGGAAGAAAAACCCAAAATTTAAAATAGTTGTTAGAATCTACAATTATGGTAAAAGATCAAACCAAGCTCGGTTTGTCAAAACCTTCAGATATGCTTGAACACATTTTTACATTTTATAGAACTCACATCTCGACTCGAGCTCATGCTCATGCGAGATTCGTGTTCGATTATAACGATCTCGACTCAAAATAAAAAATTAAATAAGTTCAAAGATAATTATTAAAACTCGATAAGTTTTCAAACAAGCACGTACAATAGTGTGTTCGCCTCGCGTGAACTCATTTACGAATTACACACAATTCCGCGGTCCTCCACCTTAGAAGATACATTCACTTATGATTTTTCACCATTTACCACGATTTAGATTTATGAAACGTTGACCACGGTTCAATTTAGAACTCAAATTTCTATTCCATATCTATTTAAAAGAGAAATTTGCAATTTTTTGTAACATGTAGGTCTATTTGTAATTTAGGTGAAACTAATTAATTGGGTCTTTTGTTTTTAATAACATTTGTAAGTGCAATATATGTAATTTTGACATTACATGTAGCGAGTGTCTAAAGGAAGCCCACATCATCATCATCATCGTCGTAACGATAAACTGATAACTGGAGAAAAAAGAACAGAAGAAAACGTATACAGAAACCTTCTTCTCACTCGCTCGCTCTCTGAGTGATTAGAGAGAGAAACATGGCAATATTCTGCCTGCAATTGAACACCGGCAGAAATGCGGCAGTCGCTTTCGCAAAAGAAACCGGTAAACAGAAAAACATCGAGCGAGTTGAGCTGCCGGAAAAAGTGAGAAACTCCAGGGTTCTGGTACTAGGAGGCACCGGAAGAGTCGGGGGTTCTACTGCCGTTGCCCTCTCCAAATTCTGCCCCGATCTTCGCATCGTCATAGGTGGTCGGAACAGGTAATTTTATTATTTTGCCTTTTTTTTTTTTTGTGTGTGTGTGTGTGTGTGCTTGGAATTAAAATGTGAAATGTCTTTAATCCGCGCCAAATTCATTTCTTGTTAGGCTAAGTGACAGTTTGTATGATTATGTAATTGAAGATGATTTTACGCATTTTATTAATATTTGATTCTGCTAAGGTTTTGGTCTCCTGGAAAGTTGAGGTTTCATTTTTATGAAGCACTACAAAAAACTTTCAGCTTATGGACATAATTTACCGACAAAAATCATTTTGTTCCTAAATTTTACAAATACCAGACCAATTAAAAAAATCAAAAAAAAATCATCAAGCTATACCGACCAATTGCCGACAAATCACCAACATTTTTTCAATTTGCCGGCTGCATTAAATTTTGTTGGTAAGTATTTAACGACAATCATTTTTCCGACAACAATTTCACCTACAATTTTCAGTTTTCTTAAAATTTAATATTGCCTAGTGATGTTAAAATTACTTCAATAATTTTTTTAATTATGAAAGTTAGATGCTCAATTTCCAAATTTGGCCATCGACAGGGATAGAGGTGCTGAAATGGTGACAAAATTAGGCAACGCCGAATTCTCAGAAATCGACATCAACGATAGCAAATCACTGGAAACAGCTTTAAACGGTTTGTGAACCTTCTAGAAGCATTACATTTCAATAATCTCCAACCGCTTCAATTTGCATAACCATCTCTTAGCCATGTGTTAATTAGATGTGGATCTTGTCGTTCATACCGCTGGGCCGTTTCAGCAGTCTGAGAAATGCACCGTGCTCGAAGCTGCAATCCAGAACAAGGTGAGAGAGAGGTAATGGGCTTGCTTTTCTTCTTCTTTTTTTAATCATTTCGAGTTATTATCATTGATTACTAAATTGTTTCCATTAAAACAGACGGCATATCTTGATGTGTGTGATGATACAAGCTACGCATGGCGAGCAAAATCGTACATGAACAGAGCAAAGGATGCTAATGTTCCGGCAATAACAACTGGGGGGATCTACCCGGGAGTGAGCAACGGTTCTGTTGCATTTTCCTTGTAAAGCTGTTTAAGCTTTTTATTTGTGTGTGTGTGTGTGTTGCATAGACAACTAGTTATTTGGCTTGTCTAATTATTTTTTTTTCAGCTTCAAACATTAATGTTTCTGTATCATTTTATTTTATTTTTTATTACAGTGATGGCGGCAGAGCTAGTTCGTGCAGCAAAAAGTGAAGGCAAAGGCGAACCACAGAGGCTGAGGTAAATTTTTTTGTTCTCTAGAATCTATTTGGCATAGGTTAAAAAACTAACCTGTGAAAGTTAATTGATGAATTGTGGAATTTATTGAAGTAACTAGTACGGAAAGTCAAATTATGTTGTCTTATTTCCTTTGAAATTCACGCACAATTCTACGTATTAACTGGTTTCCTGTTCTTAGGTTCTACTATTACACTGCTGGCTCTGGCGGTGCGGGCCCCACAATTTTGTCGACTAGCTTTTTACTTCTCGGGGAGGAGGTAGTTGCTTACAGCAAAGGTTGGCTAAACACTGTATTCTTTTTTAGTATTATTACCTTTTTGGCCTATATTATCTTATATTGTTTGATCTTAAATGGGCACATGGCATTTGCAGGAGAGAAAATTAAGCTGAAACCTTATAGTGGAATGCTCAACGTTGATTTTGGAGAAGGAATTGGAAAAAAGGATGTTTTTCTCTTGTAAGTTTCGCAGATTCATATGCTATTATCTGTAGTGACCATTTTGAATATGATATATATATTTGTTTGTTTGAGCCGTATTTATGCTCTTTGCCACTAAATACATCAATTAACTAATGCAGAACGCTGCTGTTGCATTTGATTTTAGATTAAATGTGTTATGAGTTATTACTCAATATCTTCTCTCAAGTCCTCTTAATAGATTTTTTTTTTTTTTTTTTTTAATTTTCAGGAATTTGCCAGAGGTGAAAAGCGTCCATGAAGTCCTTGAAATACCGACAGTCAGTGCACGTTTTGGAACTTCACCTTTCTTCTGGAATTGGGGAATGGCAGCCATGACTTATTTGCTTCCAGCTGTGTGTGAAATTGAACTCCAAAAACCGAAATGTTTTTTATCTTTAATTGGTCAATGCAACCTTTGATAGAATATATGTAATTTTGCTTTTATGGTTTATGTTACTCCGTGTTGCATGTGATTTTTTTTAGTACATAATCTACAGGAGACCCTGAGAGACAGAAGTAAAGTTCAACAATTAGTACAATTATTTGACCCTTTAGTCCGCGTGGTCGACGGATTTTCAGGAGAAAAAGTGTCGATGAGGGTACGATCTTTTTTTTTTTTTTTTTTTTTTTTAATGTTCTATTGTTTCATTTGACTATATCTTTATGGAACTTTTAAGTTTAATTTAACATTCCCATAAAAAAAGGTCGATTTGGATTCTTCAGATGGACGGTCGAGAATAGGAGTATTCAGCCACAAAAAACTATCTGTGTAAGTCAATATAATGATATGTCAACACTGATTTGCAAAGAAAGAATATTAATGTTTTTCTTTTTCTTTTTTTCTTTTTCAGATCAGTTGGAATTTCGACAGCTGCATTTGCTCTGGCCATTCTTGAAGGAAGCACCCAGCCCGGGGTTTGGTTTCCAGAAGAGGTGATATTTCTAATAATAGATTAAAGAATATAACGGTACGATTCGACTCTCGTTAACTTGTTTTGATCATCTGCTTTAGCCACAAGGAATTGCAATTGAGGCAAGGGAAACTCTTCTCAGCCGTGCGGCACAAGGAACATTCAATTTCGTCATGAATAAGTATGTTTTTATTTTATTTTATTTATTCATTACTAAATTATGTGGCTCTGGCTAACTCGATCGTCGTTTTAATTTTATAGGGCTCCGTGGATGGTTGAAATGAATCCGAAAGAGATAGGTTTTGGGATTTACGATTACTGAATGTCATTACTCGAGCATCATTTGGAAATGTCGTCAAGGAGCCGTGCAACAAGTATACGTCTAAATAAATCACACGTTAAAGTAATTTATTTTTTGTACAATCCATCTCATTTTGAAAACTACATTAATTTTAGAGATAATTATAGATGTTTTGTCTCTGATGTTTGGGGTGCTTACAGAAAAACTCAGAATGCAGATTTAAATGCAAATACACCTCTTTAGAGAGTTGTTGCAGCTCTGTTTTTGCCTTTTTTTTTTCTAATAATTATTATTGTTGTTGTTATTATTATTATTTAGTAAGATGTAGAATAGACTCTGTATTTGACTTTGTTTCCTCAAATTCGTGGGGTATTATGTTAGAAACCTAATATTAGACTATTAGTTGATAATACGGCAAAATCAATTGGTACATGTACAACAACGTACAATAATTAATGTCCAGTGAAATTGGAGGGAAGGTGCAGCAATATGAAAGAGAAAAAGAATCTATGTCAAAAGATAATCTAAGATTTCGCTTTTATAAAGCTCTCAAACTAGTCATTGTGCACTATGTCTAAATAATATAAACTCATAAATGAACCTACACTACACACATGTATTCTTAAATCCAACACCATCTATGCCTACGTGGGGTTAGGCGTGCCCCTACCCGTTTATTAATTATCTATGAAAAATGACATGACCCAAAGTGAAATCAAATTAAAGTATTGACCCCTTAAAAATATTTTAAACATTTGATGAAAACGAACATATAGAATAATTTTAACTTTTACCTCGTTTTCTCTTACCTAAGATCTTCGATATCAGATGACTTGTCCTCAATGCGTTCAAAAACCCTATGCTCCTCTCTAATAAATGACGACACATTAGGATGTTTGAGAGCTGCACTATAAGTTTTCTAAAAGTGTTTGATAATCCCTTATTTAAAAGATATTATATGCTCCAAAAACAAGATGTTTGGAGTTTATAAATTGTTTTTTTAAAATGTGCAGGTTAAGATCTTTTTTCGTAATAACGTCTTTTCTTCGCTTACAATTTTAATTGTAAGAAAATTTTCATTAACATCTTATAAGCTTTTTTCATCTTATTTTAACAATCTATTTAAAAATAAGACCTAATATCTTGTGGGAGTTTGGTAATATTTTTTCTGGTATTTCATCCTAGACTAGTTATACGTAGGTGCCAAGAGATGTGGTGTCCAGGCCTTTGCTGGAGTTTTTAATCAGATTTATTTTATTTTATTTTTTGGCGATTTACAAATCTAAAAGGAGTCGATTCCAATCTTGTTTCGAGGTGCAAACCACTGGGCTTGATTTCTGCATTTATACTCTATTCATTTTATTTTTTTTGTCTCCCTCTTTCCAAGTCTTAACGTATGGAGTTCTCTGGGTCTTCCCATTTGGCTCGAGATCGTAAGTTTTTTGTTGAATCATCACATACAAGTTTCTTTGTTTTAATAAATAGGAAATATATAATGAAAAAGAAAAATAGAGTTGTTCACAAACTCAAACAACGAACTTAATTAAAAGATGTAACAAAACAAAAATAAATTATTAACGTGGTATATCATTTGCTCGAACTTTTGCTAGTTTTCGAAGTGCTTCATTTGAACGTGGTATATCAAATGTGCCATCATTCAAAATTGTAAATGCCACAACCGCTTAAGAGAGTGCACTCATGCTAGATGATTGTTCATCATCGGGTTCCTCATCCAAACAATTGGCCCAATGCATACGGGCAACTCGTTCTTCCTTTTCATTCACTTCAATTTGAGTCGTTGAATCGTGGTCCGAATTAATTTTTGTAGTAGCAGATTGCGGAAAACTAAGTTCGTTCATTTTCTGATTTGAAATGGGTGATGTTGAGTTGGGATTTAAAATGACTAAAGCATTAGCTTCTGTGTTTTCAGAAATTTTCTTCGATAAAACAGCAAAAGAATTTTGTTATGGTAAACTCGGGTACTCTAAACTCCGAAGAAATATTATCAACTACCTCATTTTTTTATTTTATTTTTACGAATTTCTAGGAATATATTCTCGATGAACACATAAATGACTCCACTGCTTTCACAAAAGCTTCTTATATGTCAAAAAAAATCTAAAAAATGGCATGCCGTGATTTAACATCAATGTTAGAGCACGTACAATGGTAAAATGGATGGTTGAGACTAAGTGATGAGAAAATCAAATAATTAAACAAATGCGAATATTTAAAAAATTAAGAAATTATAAATAATTTAATAATTAAAAACCTTAAAACTAATTAAATGATTAAAAACATTATAATTTCTTGTACTAAACAATCAATTTTTTCCTGATTTTTTTTTTTAAATCTTCTTACATATTTTGATTTTCTATTTTTTTTCGAATTCAATATTGAATTATTAAATTATAAATTATCTTCTTCTTTTTATTTTACATTTTTTTCAAATTAAAATTATCTATTTATTTAATAACTCAAAATAATTGAATAATTCAAAACATGACAATTTATTTAAAATATAAAATAGTACAAGGATAACTAAAAACATTAGAAATGTTTAATAAATAATTAAAAATATCATAAATACTTAATAAATAATTAAAAAGATTAAATTGAATTAAGAAAAATTAAGAGTATTTTTTGTTGATGATTTCTTATTGTCGTTCCATATATTCCATATATTCTTTGCAGAGGCGCGCATGCAAACTTGGATCGTCAAAGATGGTGTGTGAAATGAAGTGAGGATTATACTATTTATTGAAGTTTGGAGAAATCTTGAAAAAACTAGTCGTTAGAGTTTTTTTTTTCCGAATCTTTTTATATATTTATTATTTTTTAATTACAAAATTACAATATATATATATATATATTTAATTTTATTTGAATATTTTACATTTTTTTATATTATTCGAAAGTATATATAAGTTATAATTTATTTAGATTTTATTCTCAAATAAACAAAAAAATAAAAAAAAATCTTTTTTTAAGATTTTATTTTTTTGATTTTTTTTTTTTAGTTTTCCTGGATTTTTTTTCGAGTTTATAAAAAATATAACAAATAATTAAATGTGGATGGTTGCTTTCAAACGGTCATTCAATCTCAGCCACACAATATATATATATATATAATTAATTAATATTTTTGATTTCTCGAATAAAAAAAATAAAGTTGGATTAATATAAGCCGTTAGATCTCCAACCATCCTTTAATTTCAGTCGTAGATTAAAAAAAAAAATAGTAGCGTGCATATTTTGTCCGCGGGCCTCACAAATCGACGCTTTTTTCCCTACGCGTTGGAGCGTGTCAGAGCATGGATTTGCCTGCGGATTTTTGCTCGCCCGTTGCTGATGCTCTTGTGGGGATCTAAAATTGTTTTTATTTATGAAGTATATGCAAATACTTGTGCTTGGGAGAGTGATTTTTAGTTATGGGAATAATAGTTGAGCACTCAAATTGGTTGCATTAGCTAATACAAATTGAAAGTTAAGTTAAATGAGAGTATTGGATAGGTAAATTAGAATTTTTCTATAGAACCAGATAGGGCTCCATTACGGAGCCCTATATAACACATGACATCCATCCTAACGTGCATTTATAAAAAAGAAAGGAAAAAAAAAAAAAAAATGATTAAGAGATCAGATGAATGTCATGTCATTTATAGGACTACATGATGGAGCCTATCTGGTTCTATAGAAGAACAGGGTAAATTAAGTAATTTATTTGTATGTTAAAATTCAACCAAGGTGAATGGAAATCACACTCTTTCACCTATTTTTCAATTTCGATTAATAAATTAAAACCAAAATTAGAAATTTACATTCGCACACACTATAGTATAGTTTCTCTTCAACTAAAGTTGAGAATACTTTTTTACTTTTATATTGATAAAACTCTCTAAGTGGTTACCAATAATTGACATGTCATTTTCTCTGTCTTTAATAATAATAGGCAAAGGGCAAGTAGGTGGAAAATGGGAGCTGAAAAAATAAAATAAAATAAAATAAAATAAAAAAGTGTAATTAGCCCCGACAGGTTGATTAAAAACATACTAGTCGTCTATACTTGTCCTTGATGGAACGAAATAGGAAATGAAGACAGTGACACACCGGTGGTAAATGATATCATGGACCATTAATCAAGTATAAGATAATAATTAACAAATGGAATTTACATATTTTTAAAACAAAACTAGGAATCGGTAAACATTGGATTAGTGCCAATTATTAGATTTATGTCATTTAATGATGGCGTCAGCACCATCGTTTTATTGTTTTTACCTCTTTTCGGGGAATAAAAAACATTGCAGGCAAAAATCATCGAATTAAAGATAACCGGGACGGTAATTCTTGATTATTATTATTTTTTTAAAAAAAACCCGTTTTTCACTTTGTCGTGTATAAAAATAATATTATTATGTAACATAATATGTATTGATATTGTTTAAAAATGAACAATACCCATTAAACTATATTTTAATCACATTTTTCGGTCTTTGATTAAAATACCCAAGAGAATCAATACACATACATAAAAACAATAAGATATTACCTAGATCTTCACTTCTCCCAGTGCTGTAAAAATCCAAAAACCTATAGTCCCACCAAAATAACTCATACATTGTTTAACATAGATTAAGAAAACATATTAAATTGTAGTTGGACTTAAACCGGTGATGTTTCTTTGTATGCTACCATTAACAAATCTCATGGAACATAAACTATAACTCCCAATTTTACAAGTAACTTGGTGCACCTTACATGATCGAACTCAATAATTTAAGTTATTATTGTATATTATTGATACATATTATGATATTTATCTGGTATATATTATTATATATATTTAATATATACCATCATAAAATAATTGAAATCCTAATAGTATCTCCAATGCAACAATGTTAAAAGTGAAAAAATCAACACATGTCACAAAAATAATTATGTGGCACACTAAATTGACTATGTGGCACATTAAATGCTTGACATTGTCAAAAGCTATGTTAAATTCTAGACATTGCTCCTGACAATGTCTACAATTAATTTTAAATACATCGTACAATCATGTTATTTCTCTCTCTTTATTTTTTCTTAAAATAAATTATCACATATATAATATTAATATTGATGCATTGGAGAGCTTTGTTTATAAAATGTCAATGTCATTTGCCACATATGTTCAATTAACATGATTGTATTGGAGATGCTCTAAGGTTTAAATTTAAAACCCTAAATGAAAGGGTTTAACATTAAAAAAAAAAACTAAACATTAAAATGAAAAATTAAATCTGAAACTTTAAATTTCTGTCATATATTATATATAATCGATATATGTCATTATATGTAACTGGTGTATGATGATAGATTTCTATCGAGACCCTCAAATAAAAAATTAAACCCTAAAATTGAAACTAATGCATAAAATGAAAAACCATAAACTTTAAAATTTTGACGTATATCATCATATATAAATATATAACTGACATATATCATCACATATAAATGAATGATAATAATTTTTTGGCGAATGCATCTAACAAGGTCCACCCAAATAAATTGCCCAATTTCACAATATTTATTGTTTCATGTATAGAAAGAAAAAGTTGTGCGTAATATTTGCCGTTCAACATTTTCAACTCACTTTTGTACACTTTTTCATTTTATATCTACTCATTTCCATATACACTTGATGAAGTATCTTTCTAAAAAAATAAGAAGAATGTTTTAATAAGGGTATTATAGTTATATATATATGTGTGTGTAATATAAAGTATTTTTGTTGATTTTAGAACTCTAACCTTGTACCATTTCCAGATCTCTATTCTTGTCTCTCTCTCTCTCTCTTTTACAATTTTTGTACGTTGTTGAAGTATTTTATTTTTCTACGTTTCTTGGATTGTTCCTTCTTATTTTAAATTAAACTTATTTCTTTTTATTTTTGTGCTGTTTCTTGGATGTTTCCTTCTTACTTTGAATTTAAATATTATTTCTTATTAACACATGAATTTATTTCAAATTGTGTGCTGCACTATATACATATTTTTTAAATTCATATACTTGGATGTTTCCTTCTTATTTTGAATTTGAAATTTCTTTCTTATTAATTAATATACACATTTATTTCAAATTGTGTTGTATTAATTTTTCTATACACCCCAATCACATCTTTTGACTAAGCCACTGCTCATGATACTCAATAACAACCATGGAAACTGACTTATATATCTTGGGACCAACAAATATGAAAAAACAAGTCCCATCTTAGTAGAAGAAAAAAAGTAAATAATATTTAGAAAAACAAACACAGATCCAACATCACTTTCCTGACCAAATTATCCATAATGTTCATTGAAAGGCATATTTAACAAAGAAATGTAGCACATGAGACTCAGATTGGAGGTGAATTATATATATGCATATGTTACATTAAAAGAGAAAAAACATAGCAAAAGGCAGCATAACCCATACAAAACAAAAGGCCAAACACATGTGGGATACCCATGTGTCAGCACCCATGTGAGTTTGTGGTCTGAAAGTGAAAGGACCCTTATTATTATTATGGTACCCTGATACCCATTCAAAAATATTGTCAGCAACCCATGTGACTCTGTGGACCTCACCACACCTTAAAGAAAACCACAAAATGAGACAAAAGAGTCCCCTAAAGTAGACTTTATTGAAAAGCATAAAATTACACTCTTTTTCTTTTACCCTTTCCCTTTCTTTAATTTCTCTGTTAATGTGTATGTTTATTAGCAACTTTTTTTTCCTACTTTCTTGCTAAGACTGTTAATAGTTAAAAAAAAAAAAAAAAGTGATTTTTTACATTCAAGTAATTCTATCTATCTAAAATGCATGCATTTCTGTTCCAGCATTTATATTATCCCACTCATGCACAATAGAACTAGATTTCCCTTCATAGAATGTCTTCCAAAATAACATTACAATTCATCACATTAAAAAAGAGAGATAATAAAAGAAGACAAAGAAGGGTAAATTTCCATTCTATAATAGTAAGTAAAGAGAGTTACTACTAGACTTTGTTTTTTATATGCTTTTGTTGTAACAACCACATTAAGAGGTACAAAATGAACAAAGGGAGAAAGAGAGAGAGAGGGCCCCGCTCTCATAAATCAGTTCATCTGTCCTTTGCCCGTGCATTGTATATTGTTGTTGTAACTGGAGTAAGTAGAGGAACTAAATAGTAGTATGATGCTATTGGTTTTGATCACATTTTGCTTACACATCTTTTTTCCTTGTGTTCTTCTTGGTATAGAGTTTGGCTATACAGCTACAGTGACTTCTTTTTTACTTCCTTGTATAATATTTGTGCTACTCAAACTTTCTTTTCTGCATCATCAACCAATAAGGGGGGCAAAACACAGAGGGGCAAGCATTAAAAACAAGAATCCAAGAAAAACATGTAGTTGAAAGATCAAGAAGTAATCAAAAACATAACCTTTTTAAGGATTATTGCAAAAACTACCCCAGGTTTTCAATATTTACACAAAAACATACACAAGTTTAAAATTAATATATCTAACTTTTAAGGGGCTAACTGTAATATTTCTATTAATGTGAAAAAGAGAAAAATCTAAGATGTAATCAAACCTCAAGAATTTTAATTTTGGTAATTTTGAAACTTATATGGGTTTTTTTATTATTATCCCAAACCTTAGGGGTAGTTTCATAATTATCCTTTTTTTTATAAGATTAATGGTCTTACCAAGCTAAGTTAATTCCTGCTCGCTAGCCATTATCAGCTTTTAACACCTACATTTCAATGGCTTCTTGCCCAGACGACAACCTGGATTTAAGTTGCACTTCTAAATATAAATCCTTTCAAGCACACACAAATTAAAAAAAAAAAAAAGGAAAAGAAGCAGGATAAATAAATAATACCTCGGTATTTGAAGATAACATGATTTGAGAGACGCTATGTTGTTAGATGATGAGATTGTTACAGATATACTATCATCAGTAGACGAAGCTGAAGCTTGAGAAAAAACAGACTTAAGCTCGGCTCCTAATTTTTTCGGCGAAGCGAAAAGATTATCCGGAAGAATGTGCTCCAAGCTGTTTTTTTCGAGATAATTAATAAGTGAAAAAGATGTACATATTTAAAAAAAAGAATCCAAAGAAATCTCACGAACCTTTCAGAAAAATCAGAGTCATCATTATTCGCTTGCTGCTGCTTATTACCATTAATAGCAAGGGGAGGAGATTCAGCTGCCTCTGGGCTACCAACAAATTCTGCATCAATCCAAAAACAGAAACTCTGGTTAGATAAACTCCAATTTACGGTATAATAATTGTATTTGATTATTCATCTACTGAATTAATTAACCTTCGGAGTTTTCTTGATTAATGTTATCAGAAGCAGCGATAAAATTTTGATTCATCAGTAGCTGAGCCTGTCTCGGCGAGGAAATCGGGGCCCGAAAGCCCGGCAGGAAATGATTATTACTATTATTATTATTGTGATGATTTTTCAAGTCCATTAATTGTAAATTCATCATCCTCCGTTCAATAGCGTGGTGTAATTCTGCTTCCTGCTCCAATTTTCTCCTCAGCATCATTTCTTGCGTATTGAATAACATTCTCGATCCTGAACCCAAAAAATCAGATTAATTATAAATTCATTAATTTAATGACAAATTAAAGAAAGGTAAAAAATATACCGAATGGAAGATCAATGTGCTCTCTTGAATCAATTGAAGAAGGGCTTAAACAAGCCGAATAATCCCCTCTCTCCAAGTGTTGATGTTGTTTCCTGCAATTATTCAATCAATTAACCATTCATTATAAAATAAAATGAAAAGGTTAAATATTTAAAAAGAGTGAAAATAATTAATACTTGTCTGGGATTTTTCCTTTCTCCTTGTAGGGTTTGACGAGCACACGTGAATCGCACACAAAATGCGGATTGCCTTTCGCCAAAATTAATTTAACAGTCTCCGAGTATACAAACGTCACAAACCCGAACATTCGTTTCTGCTGATATGGAATTCTAACATCTTGCACGGGCCCAAACATACTTAAAAAAAAAAAGAAGTCAAAATTAGCATTATCAGCGCGATTAGGGTCGTAATTTCGGTATACAAAAGTTAAAACCAACTTGCAATCAATCAATTTACCTAAAGTAATTAGAAACATCTTCTTCCTTGAACGTGCTGTCAGCTGGAAATGTCAAGTAGATTTGCCGAGCGCTTGAATTCGCACCGCCGATCAAACCCATTTGTAAAAAATCGTTCCTGTTGGATCGATACCAATTAAAAATTTGTTTAATCAATCACTAATTATTTGTTCTAACTAAAAATACCACTTAAAAAAAAAACTAGTTCCAAAGAAGACCACAAGATTATGATCCAATACCAGTAGCCACATTTTTAGAATCCACTACAATTTATTGCTTCCCAAGCTCCGAATTAAATCAAGATCTAATTTACTTAAAAAGCATTAAAAAGACCAAAAAAGAAGAATAGCAAAAGTAGAAATAGAGATAATAAACTGCACATGGTCAAATTTTTACCCAAAACAAAAAAAGGTAAAAAACTTCAACTTTACAAAGAGGAAAAAATGGTAATAAATTCTCCAAAAAACAAAATTTACCTCGGATTCTCATTCATCAAATCCATGCACTTGCTGTTGCTGTAACCAAAACCATGGTGAGCTCCAATGGCCGCAAACCTCTGCTGCTGCTGCTGCTGAAGCGCTTTAATCCTCAGCAGCTCATCAAACCCACAAACATTCTTGCTTGGGGACCCCACATCAACAATCCCTTCACCATCGCCGTGCGAGAATTTACAAGAGCCCCCATTCTTGCAAAACCCTCTCGCGAAATACATGCAGGTCCTCCACCCATTATTAGCGCTATTACCATTATACCCTTCCTCGCCAAGGAAAACGGCGTCGTTTACCGAGCAGCTCCGCCGGTGAAACGGGTGCGGCGATTGCGCGTCCTCGCCGTAAGGGAACACCATAGAATCACTCCTCCCACTTGGGCTCATTAATGGATCCACCAATGAGTCGTCCAGAAACGACAAATGGTTATTATTATTAATATTAGTATTATTTGTGGTAGGAGAACCATTATTATTAAGCGCGGCGGCGTAAGAAAAGGGCCTTGGGCTTGCTCTCTGGAAAGATGGGCTGTTGTTGTTGGTGCTGAAATGGTATCCGCCATTGTTGGGTATGGAGATTCTCGGGAAAGGGGTGTTTGGCTTCATGGGATTGGAGAGAGGGGTAGAAGGGTTGGAAGAAGGGATCCCCAAACAGGACTTAGCCAGGTGGATGTGAGAGTGCAGAAGGGTTTCTGGGCCGAAGGCTAACCTTATCATCTCCTTGTCGGCTTGGTCCTGCAGCAAAATATAGCCCATGATTTTGGAAGCGTTTTCTGGATCCAGGGTTTGGATCCTTGACATCACTACTTTAGTAGCCTCATAAGTATCCATTAGAGAGAGAGAGAGAGAGATGGAGATGGGTTTCTCTCTCTACTTCTGTGTGTGTGTGTGTTTAGTAGACTGTGTTTTGACGAGAAGTAAAAATTACAGTGTGACTTTGTAGTGGCACGAGGGTTTTTTTTTTTTTTTTTTTTTTTTTCTCTCTCTCAAGAAGAGAGAAGGGGAAAGGGGTAGGGTTTTTAAAGTGGTTTGAAAAGAGAGTGACGAGACTTTTTTAGTTTAGAGAGAGAAAGTAGGAGATGGGTTGAGTTTGGGAATTATTGAGGTGGGCTGGGATTTAATTATTTGTTTATTTATTTAACCATGTTGGAAAGGGTAATGATGAGATGATGCTTATATTTGGTTAATCATTACAAGTTTTTCTCTTATACTAAAAAGTTGTGAAATAATTGGGGGTGTGAGTTTGTGTAGACTACATAGAGAGGGCGATTTGGTAAAGAGGAAAACAAATCGCTCATTATACGCACACGAGGAAAAGGAGATCTGATTGATTTCTTTTGCATAGTCGCCTTTTTTTTTCTCCATATTTTTGAATGTTTTAATTTAACTATAAAGAAAATAAGAATATAGATTCTTAACATAATTAGGTAATTAGGATTGTGAAAAAATCATTTATAATAATTATTAGGATTTTTTTCTAAATAATAATAATAATATAATTTTTTTTATTATATTGTTAACTTATGCTATAACATGATTCAAATGAACATGACCGTAGAAAATGGTTTTGTATTTAATATTGGTTTATTGACTATCAGCACGTTTATATGTCAAAAATAATTTGATCACTTTTTCAATTAAATTATACCAAAATGCTGAGCACAATATAATTTAATATTTATTTTATTGGCTATCAACATGTTATTTATCAAATATTATTACCATTCAATAATTTTTTTGTTGAATTGATCTTATAAAATAATGTATTTTGTTACAGTGCAAAAACAATGCAAGTGGAAACATAGGATCGAGTGGAATGACAACAATTATAATAGATTTGAAAAAAGATCGACCAATTCCAAAATCAGGAAATGAGAAGTCTGTCTCTAAAATCAAATGTTGTTAAACACGGTAATTTTAAAAATATTTATGTCATACTTATTTCTATTTTAAATTAAGTCAATTCTTATTTTAATTATATATTACATTGGTTTTCATATTATAAATAGTTGATTTTTTTTTCAAGTATCTATTATCATTAATATTTTTAATACATAAATTAGCTACATGAGATTTTAGATTTCTAACAAATTGATAACTGTAAATATATTCGCAGTACAAGTTTAACATATTATAGTTTTGCAATACCAATTGAGTTTGTTTGGTTAAATATTTTTTCATCTTATTCATCTAATGTAATGATATTTCTGTTTTATTTATTTATATTTCATATGAAGTCTTAATTTTATTTCTAATTATATTGTTAGCTTATGTTCATATTATAGCATGATTGTAATGAACATGATTGCAAAAATTGGTTTTGTATTTAATATTGTTGTATTAGCTATCAACATGTTTATGTATCAAAAATAATTTGACAACTTTGTTTAATTAAATCATACAAAAATGCACAATACAATATAACTTAATTTATATTTTATTGCCTATAAATATGTTCTTTATCGAATATTATTACGATTTAATACCTTTTTATTTGAATTGATCTCATATAATAGTGTACTTTGTTTCTATATTAGTACAAGTGCGTACACATCATTGAGTGGAATGAATGTAAATGTTCATAAAGACGGTAAGGTTGAAAGCCTTTCATACATACTTAATTTTTATTTTAAATTAAGTCAAACTTTATTTTAATTATATAGTACGTTGGTTTTTAAATTATAAATAGTGGGGGGGGGGGGGGGGAGAGGGGGTCATAATTTCAGTTATCATTAATACTTTTTTAATACATGGATTAACTAAACTTTATTTTAGATTCCACACAAATTGATAGTTGTGAATTTATTTATAGTAAACATTGAAAACATTATAGTTACGCAACTCCAGTTGAGTTTGCTTGTTGAAAATGCTTTCACATCTTATTCATCAAATAGAAATAAGTATGGCAAACAACACGTGTAATAGATTTGGAGAGTGCTACATACTTCCAAACCGTCGTGGAGAAAAAAGATAAAAAAAACAAAAAACATACCTTTCTAATGATGGTATGTTCTTACAAACATTATTTTCAATACTAAGTCAAAATCTCATATTAATTTTAAAGTTCAATTATACAAATAAAACATGTTTATTTAATTTTATAGTTATTGGGACATTGGTGACCCTTCCTTCAAATGTGAACATTGTTCAGCATATTTTTGGCATGGCGAGAGATTAAGCCCGTGTCAATAACTATTCGTCAATATACTCAGGATGTTGCAACAAAAGAAAATTCAAGTTGCCAGAATTTAAGAAGTCACCGCAACTTCTTTATGATCTAGTTTTCGGTTTAAGTGATATCTACAACATCTGGAGAATATTAGATCATACCAAAACATATTTTGTTTCACTTCTATTGGTGGTAAGATTCATTCGAGTATGACTACGGGAAACTCCCCACTGATATTTAAATCTACGGCCAGAATTACCATTTTATCAGGAGTCTTCTTCTACTCCAAAATTCGCCCAACTTTATATATATGCATTTACGTTGTGCATACAATCACTTCAATTTTAATGTAATATTTATATTTTATTTAATATACTTATATTATTATTTGCTCACTGTGTAGAGTAACAATGAAAGAAATTCTCTTTACACCGAAGTTGTAATAGACCTATAATCCATGATGGTGTAGAGGTTAAGTCACTTAGAATGGCCAAACAAATGTTTGGAGAGGGGGTGTTGCTGAAGTGAAATTGCGGTATATTTGGGAGAAGAGGGACTGATGGAAGGATGCACAATCTTCTAAAAGTTGACGAGCTTGCTCTATTAGTTATTGGTGATCTTGATTCTCAAGGTGGTAACAAGGATATTTTAGTAGATACGAGATTTGGTAATTTAAAACATATCAACGAATTGCATCCTTTGTTCCTTACTCAATAATATCCATTACTATTTCCTTACGGGGAAGACAGATATAGGAAGGATATATCTTTTGCTGAACATCGAAAACCTAAAGTCAAGGGCAGACAATATATGAGACGGAGGGAGTATTTTATCCTTGGTTGCATGAAAAGAGAGACTGAAGTACCCATTATTTATATAGTTGATGACTCCACAACCAATTCATAGTTTATAGATATACGATGATTGAATATTTAAAATAATGGTACATCAGAACCCATCAAAAAGAATTGTGAAATGAGATGAACAATGAGATTGTCGGTGCAGTATTAAAAGGTGAAATAAATGGCTCGATTGGAAATCAACACATTATGTGAGATCTTCATTCGCAACCTTGCTTGCATCAAAATTCCTTAGTATGTCCGAAAAAGTTTGAGAGAAATGGTTGGGAATGATTTATCAAATGACATTCTATACAATTAGTGAAAGTTGAGAAAATTCAAAGGTAACTATTATTGATATTTGTTTTTAACCTCTATAAATATTAGTTATGTTCTTTTATTTATTTCTAATATTTTTAATGTCATTTTAATTTACTTTTTTCTCTTTTTTTTTCCTCAGATTTACAAATGACTATCTTGAAATTCAGAACCTTGATGTTACTCGAAGTTGACAACTTATTGCAGAGTATGAGAAGAGTTTATAAGATTTTTCTGCAAAAAAATAAACCAGGCCCTAATGCCACCCGCCCAGCCCGCCCGCCGCCGCCAGCCTAAACTCCCCCACCGCCTGCCACAGCCACCGACCCTGACGCATCTGCCCCAGCCCCAACCCAGTTGCCGCCTACGCAGCCAGGCCGGCCGCCACAAGGTCCATCTTTCCCTATCTCTCTCTCTCTCTTGTTATTTATTTGAATTTTTTTATGAATTTAGATTTTTTATTTTCGAAAATTATATAAATAATTACATAATTGGTGTATAATTTAGGTATTATTATATAATTAGGGTATAATATAGGATTTTTTTTATAATTAGGTTTAGTATATGTATTATTATATAATTAGGTATAATTTAGGTATTATTGTGTAATTAGGTTCAATTTAGAGGTTTTGTATAATTAGATTTTAATTGGGGTATTATTTAATAATTATTGTTAATTTAGGGGGTTTTGTATTATTAATATTTAATTTAGATGTTATTGTATAATTATGGTATGATTTAGGGATTATCTTATAATTTGGATTTAGTTTAGGTATTATCGTATAATTAAATTTTAATTTGGGTATTATCATATAATTATCGTTAATTAAGAGGTTTTGTGTTATTATAGTTTAATTTAGGAATTATTATATAATTAGAGTATAATTTAGAGGTTTTTATGTAATTAAGGTTTAATTTAGGTGTTTTTGTATAATTAGAGTTTAATTTAGGGTTTTTTGTAATTAAAGTTTAATTGAGGTATTATTGTATAATTATCGTTTAATTGGTTTTTTTTTAAATGAGGGCTTAGTTTAGGGTTGAATTGTAAATATTTCATATTTTGAAGAGTTTTAGAATGTTTGTGTTGGTGGTTTTGAAATGCAGTGGTGATCGGCCAAGTTGTGTTTATTAATATTTATATTTTGATATACATGTTGTGATTGGTTGGGGTGACGTCGGTGATGATGTGGTGTACGGCGCCGGACGGGAGGTTTCGTCCCTTCAATAACTGATTTTAAATTTTTTTTAAAATGTGATGGATGGTTTTAAAAGTTTTAAAAAGTGCATGGTGGGGGTTTTCAAAGGTCGTGGTGATCGACAAGTGAATATTTTGTTTAATTTAAATTTTATGTTCTATGATCTGTGATTAATATATATATGATATGCTTGGTGCAAGTTACAAGTGAAGTTGAATTTACAGATATGCCATTTGCTTTAATCCAGTCAGCCCATTTTGCGTGGTTTACTCAAAATTCACTATACATTAATTAAAGTCACTATATACTAAATGTTAGTAACTAATAAATATTCAACTCTTTCGTTTTATACGTATAGCATACTCTACCAAATCATAACGAAAAACTGAGTATGCTTGAAAAGACGTAATATTGAGAAACATCACGGATTTTAAGAGCTGACGAGTGTTGAAACATTACATCACGAATTTTACGAACGTGATTTAGCATCGATAAGTATATAATATTTATACACCGAAACACTTACCTTAGACCTGTTTGAGATTTACTTATCAAGTAGAGAGTTTGATACTAACTTCTGAATTGTCCACTAATTTGGACAGTTTGAAAATGTGATTGTAATGTGATTATCTTATGGCGTATGTATTTTGTGGACTTTTGAATTTTGGTTTCCATCTCTCCTTT
>BMAC01000773.1:262005-345934 GCA_014905375.1 Phtheirospermum japonicum
ATCTTACATCCGACCGGATCAACCCCCTGAACTCGCACCGACCGGATAGGCTGACAGAAACTTCTCTCCGGTCGGATCCTTCTGATCATCCGACAGGATTCAGGCGTTACAAACTCGGATTTGGAAAGATCTTTCAGTTACGAATGGGTTTTTGGAGCTTAAAAAGGGAGAAAATGTCAGAAAGAATATAACATTACCGGGATAGATTTGACACATCTCTCTCTTGCACTCGGTTTAGAGAATAATTCGATAGATCCCTTACGACAAATAATATAGACGTTCGATCGTTCAAGAAGTAATCTTTCATCGTGGCAATCGGGAGTTCGTGACAAGCTTCCAGATTCGTTGCATAGAGTATCTCTTCTCCGGAATCACTAGAGATAGTATAGTTTCCACCGCTCTAGTTGATCGTACTTTCGTTCGAATTTAGTAATCTCTAAACTCTATATTTACTTTGTGATTTTGAATCTTTTAAGCAGTAATTCTTGTTTGGAATTGAGTATTGGATCATTGTTTCTGAATTTCTTATGAATGATTTGGTTTCTATGATAAGTATTGTATTGGTTAATTTGTTAATCTCTTTCATTATAGTTTGGTTGTTAGTTTAATGTTCGATCTGGTTAGATTTATAGTTGTTTAATGAACTCTAAGTGTTCGATCAAATGCATGAGTGATAAGGGTTTATTTTGGAAAATGCGATCGCTTAATTATTTTTACACTTGCTTTACGTTGGTTGATTAGTTGCTATTGATCTTGTTTTTTTTGGTTATTGGTTTGGATATTAATCTTTTTAGAATCATAGTTTGCTAAACCTATCATGTGTTCGATGAAATGCTTGAATAAAAATTCGTAGTTGAATCTTCTTGTTAAGTTTCCCAAATCGTTTATAAATTCGTAGTTAAGTTCTTGCAAAGATATTGACACTCTCGTTGTAAGGTTAATAATCAAATTTAGTTTGTTAAAAACATTCAAATCAACCCCCTGTCTACTGTTTTCTTATGATAATATTCGTCAATTCTAGATTTTCACTCCTCGAGAGAATTCGCACTCGGTTTAACTTGTCGGACTATAGTGACCCCGTTCTTTTGCGGGCGAACTTGTTTTCAAAATGTAGACGAGCATTGTTTAACTTGATTTTAATTTTAAAAAGAGGAAACTAAAAGTTCGACTCAAAATTTGGCGTCGTTGCCGTGGAGTGGCAAAGGTTTTGACAAAGTTTATTCGTGTTAATGTTTTTTATGTTTGATACGTGTATAATTGTTTCGGTTTGCCACTCGATGTGTTGATGCTGTTCGTTGTTGATGCAAGGTCGAAGAAGCCTCAGAGATGAATTGACCCCATTCATAAATAGCATCGAACGAGTAAGGAGACCAAGACAACTCTTTCCTTCCCCCGACGAGAGTCCATTCGAAGCTACCCCAGCCACTATGTCGAACATTCCACATTATGGCGGCCGAGGAACCGGAGGAAGAGGAGAAGGAACGAATGGTGGTCGAGGGAGAGAACATGACAACCGTACTCCCCCTTAAGGAAGCAAAATGATAACCAAGACGAAGATCCACAAAATGTTTCCTTTGATCGATAACCAAGAGCACAATCAAGACGAGGAGCCGAGAGGACCCAAAATCCTCGATGATGGAAACAACATGGGGCCCCAGCCCCAAGGACAAACCGTCGAGTCATGATAGAGGAAGATCCAATCGACGATTAGAGATGGCAATGGGGCGGGCGGGGCGGGGCGGGGCGGGTACTACGAGACCCGGACCCGTCTCGTCAATCTCATGGGCTGGGGAGGGGCGGGCGACCCGCCTATATAATTTTTTTAATTATAAAATATCAATTATATTAATACAAAGAACTAAAATTTACTACAAGAATTAAACATAAAACTACAAATTTAATAAAAACAACATTAAACTAAAAAAAACAAATTTATTATACATGTATTAGTTTATTTATCATTTATTTTATTTTATTAATGTATATTATTTATAAAAAAAATATCATTATTAATGTATAAATGTTAAATATAATATTAATTTTATAAAAATATAAATAATCATATAAATTATATATATATATATATGTATGACATATAAAAAAATAAAAATATTGTGCGGGGCGGGCCGGGTACCCGCAGGGCGGAAGTAGGGGTGTAAGTGAGCCGAGCCGGCTCGTGAGTTATTCGGGATCGACTCGAGAAAAGTTCAAAATCGACTCGAGGTTAATCGAGCCGAGCTCGAGCTCGAGATACTCGATTATGTATCGAGCTCGAACTCGAGCTCAGTAATACTTAACGAATAGGCTCGCGAGCCAAATCGAGCTTTACTAGATTTACCATTTTATCCTTATTATACTCATTTATTTACATATATACACTAAATATATAATAAAAACTAATATTAAGTATTTTATTTTATGCTTTTTAGGTTTTTTTTTTATTAATATTATGTAAATCGAGCTGAGCCGAGCCGAGCTCGAGCTTGTCGAGTTTTCAAATGAGCTGAGCTCGAGCTTGAGAAAATTGAGCTCGTTCGAGCTCGAGCCGAGCTCGAGCTTCGAGTTTTGCAGTCGAGCTCGAGCTCAAGCCTGACAATGTTCGGCTCAACTTGACTCGACTTGATTACACCCCTAGGCGGAAGTGGTACCCGAACCCGCTCTGCCCCGCCACGGGGTACGGGGCGGGGCGCCCCAAATGGCTTAGGCCAGAGTGGGTCGGGCCGGACCAGGCCTAAATTGCCATCCCTATCGACGATCCTCCAATCAACCGAACACCACAACACTTCCAGAACTGAGAAGAGGCCCGAGCCTTCAATACTTGGGCAAATCAGAAGTTCGAGTATAACTACGTTGGTAATAGCGGGCCCCAGTCCCAAAACAACCAACGAAATCATTATGAGTTCGAGTACCGAGAGCGAGAGCCGAATCGTTTCCGAAACAGGGAAGAAGAGCGACCGTACCGAGCTTGGAAAAATGATGAATACGATAATGAGAATTACCGACATTATGAGGATGAGAAGTATTTTGGAAACCATGAGGGATATGGTGGACGAAGATATTTCAGTGGACGAGCAATTTCGGTGGAGGACGAGGTCCTCGATATCCAAACAAACGCCGACAAGGAGACCTCATGTGCCCAACTATTGGTCCGTACAGCTCAGCGATAGTCTTAGGTCCCACAACAAGAGACTATGATTTAAAGTCTAACATCGTCAAACAGCTACCAACTTTCTACGTTATGCCAAACGAAGACCCGCTTAATTTCATTCGAGAATTTTACGCAGCGGTGAACGAGGTTCCACCGTTTGGGCTAAATGAATGTCAGCTTAGAATGAGGTATTTTTTGAGCTGTTTGAAGTAGAAAGGCAAGCAGTGGCTTCTATCATTGTAACCTAACTCCTTAACTAATTGGGGTATGGTGTGCAAGAAATTCATGGGTAGACTCTGCTCGGCCCAAACGACGGCCAAACTAAGGAGAGAGATCACCAATTTCGAGCAGATGGACGGAGAATCGTTTCATGAAGCGTGGGAACGCTATAAAGGACACCTACAAGCTTGCCCATATCACAACAACAGTGCAGAAATGGTGAACAATTATTTCCATGAGGGGCTATCGTCAGCCTGTAAGCAGCAAGTGGAAGCAAAAGCTGGAGATTTTGGAGACTTAACCGCAAAGGAAGCATGGGACCTATTTGAGCTCAAGGGTGAGAAATCGCGGCAGACAAGCTCACGACCGAGAAAAGTCAAAGTATACAAGGTGTCGACTTCTCAAGAGAAGAATAGAAAAATTGAGGAGCTCACGAAACAAGTCTCTATGTTGACAAACATGATGACGCGAGAAAAGGAGATGACGCAACCGTCACACGAAACATGTGGGATTTGTGGAGCGTTTGGACATGGGGCCAATGCGTGTGATGTGACGTTTGACGAAGATGAGGATGAAGAGGTGAACGCCGTGCAAGACTTCCAACCCAACAACAAATCGGGTCAAAAGTTCACTAAAACCTACAACTCTTACTCCAACTCATACAATCTAGGTCTCCGAGACCATCCAAACCTCAAGTACGGCCCAGGGAGTCTCAATTACGTACCGGTTCCTAAACAAATGGACCCTCAATACTTGGTACCACCTCCCCCAAACAGAAATCAAGGAGGCTCGGGTAACTATAAACCATATCCAAATAAAGGCCAAGGGAATCATCAACAATGCTCTCCACTAGAGCAAAATAAATCTGGCCAACAATAATACCAAGCTCCACAACAACAGGAACAAGTTCCACCTCCACTAGATCCCGACGAAGAGTTACGACTGTGGCGACAGAGGCAAGAAATTAAAACCTTACTCAATTGAGATGAGACTCTTCTTTCCATCGAGGAAAATAAGCTTACAAAGAAACAATTGGATAAGTTTTAAATGATGATGGGAAAAATCTCCGCGTCATTAGCAAAATGTGGATTCGACCCCGAAAAATTGCCCAGTCAACCTGAACAATCAATAGCGATACATATACTTCGGGGAGGGAAGAAGGTCGATAATGGAATCAAAGAATTGGAGGAGGAAGACTTTGAGAACGAACCAAGTTTGAAAGAGAAAGAATCTAATGTTGACGTGCCTTCTTCGAACGACAAAAAGGTGGCAATAGAGGGCATTCGTAAGTCCAAAAATCCATATGTTCCAGGTTCGCTTACCGAGATTTTTCAATCCAAGGGCACCAATTCTAGAAAAGAAAGCGCAGGCAAAAGGTCCGACCGGATAGACCAGGAATCCAACCGGATGGGAGTGCAGAAGGAATTACCCGGTCAGATGGGCGAAGAATCCGACCAGAATGGAGAACAGAAAGAATTGTCCGATCGGATAGATCATGAATCCAAACGGGTGAGAGGATAGAAGGGAAACACCAACTGGACAGACAGCAGTATCCATTCAGACAACAAGACAGAAGCCCTATCTGACTGGATAGGAACTGGAATCCGGTCGGATGACACTCCTAAATAGTGGAATTCCAGCGCTTCCAATCCCCAACGAGTCATACATGAACCCGCGCCATTCCCAAATCGCCTTAAGCCAGCAAAGGAGAACAAGAAATTCATGGAAATCTATAATATGCTGAAGAATGTGAACGTCAACCTTCCACTTCTTGACGTGATCAAAGCAATGCCGCCTTACATCAAGTTTTTCAAGGAACTCGCATCGAAAGAGAGACTGCTGGAAACAAACGAGCGGGTGGTGCTATCAAAAGAAGTGAGTGTCATATGTCACGAGACACTACCACCGAAAGTGAGTGATCCAGGGAGTTTTTGCATCACGATAACTCTCAGGTATGGACAGAAAGCACGAGGAATGTTCGATTTAGGGACAGGGATCAACTTGATGCCCTATGTCATTTTCAAACAGTTCAACCTTTGATAAATGAAAGAAATAAGTATACGACTTCAACTAGCCGACCGTTCGGTAAGATATCCATTAAGAATGGTCGAAGATGTTTTGGTGGAAGTCGGTCCTTAGTGATCCCCGTGGACTTTATGATACTGGACGTTGGGGAAGTGGCCAAATCAAGCAAGGAGCACACCATTCTTTTGGGCAGACCATTCATGGCAGCATCGCATACCATGATCGACGTGCGACGAGGGAGAATGAACCTTTTTGTATTTGATGAAACAATTACCTTTAGAAGAGTTGAACGCCAAGGACGGCAATTTTGACTCAAGTGCGGAGTGGGTAGTCGATCTATGTGTTATTGAGGAAGAAGATATGGGCGAAACATCCATTGGGCCAGCACTGGAACCTAAAGTGGAATTGAAGCCACTTCTGAGCCACCTCAATATGTCTTTCTTAAGGCCCACGAGAGGAAACCCGTGATAATTTTCACATAGTTAGCAGAGGATGAAGAAAAAGAGTTTATCAATGTGCTCAAATAGTACAATCAAGCCATTGGTTGGAGCATCGGAGACATTAGAGGAATAAGCCCGGTCACATGCATGCACCAGATCAAGTTAGAAGAAGAAGTATAACTGATAAGAGACGGACAGAGACGTTTAAACCCTACACTCATAGAGGTAATCAAGAAAGAAATTTTCAAGCTCATTGACGAGGGAATCATCTACCTCGTGGCAGGTAGTGAATGGGTCAGCCCAGTGCATGTCGTTCCAAAGAAAGAAGGTATTACAATTGTGGAAAATGATAAGGGAGAGGTCGTTCCAACGCGCCTAATCACCGGGTGGTGCATGTGCATTGATTACCGAAAACTCAATGTCGCAATGAGGAAGGACTACTTTCCACTACCATTCATGGACCAATCGCTCAACAAGCTAGCGGGACACGAATACTATTGCTTTCTGGATGGCCTCTCGGGGTATTACCAAATAGCGATAGCTCTGGAAGATCAAAAGAAGACGACATTCACATGCCCTTTTGGCACGTATGCCTACCAGAGGATGTCGTTTGGCTTGTGCAATGCCCAGTTACTTTCCAAATATGCATGCTCTCCATCTTCACTGAGTTCATTGACGACTTTCTCGAGGTCTTCATGGATGATTTTTCGGTATATCTCTCATCCTTCTCTAAGTGTTTAAATAATTCGTCTAAAGTGCTTGAGAGATGTGTTGAGTCTTATTTAACCTTGATTTGGGATAAATCAAACTTTATGGTTAAAAGTGGGATTGTACTTGGTCATGTGGTGTCTAACAAGGGGTTGGAAGTTGATAAAGCAAAGATAGATGTTATAGAAATCCTTCTGCCCCCTAGAGATGTCAAAGGAATTAGAAGTTTTCTGGGACACGCGGGATTTTATCGGCGTTTCATAAAAGATTTTTCTAAAATCTGTCGCTCGTTGTGTAAATTGTTGTGTAAAGATGTGTCATTTGAGTTTGATGATGAATGTCTTAACGCTTTTAATGTTTTGAAAGAAAAACTCACACAGGCACCAGTTGTTTTTGTTGCACCTAATTGGTCCCTTCCGTTTGAGATTATGTGTGATGTGTCGAACGACGCGGTAGGGGCGGTCTTAGGGCAACGTGTTGATAAGTTACTAAGGGTTATCTATTGTGCTAGTTTTATGTTAAATAGCGTCCAACGCAACTATACTACTACTGAACGTGAACTATTTGTTGTTGTGTTTTTATTAGATATGTTCCGTTCTTATATTGTACGTTCTAAAATAATTGTGCTTACCGATCATGCAGATTTACGCCATTTATTCGCTAAAGTTCAAAGTAAGTCGAGGTTGATTTGTTGGATTCTTCTTTTACAATAATTCGATGTTGAGATTAAGGATAGAAAAGGGTGCAAAAATGTGGTTGCCGATCATTTGTCTCGCATGTTAGTAGATAGTGAGTCTAGCAAGAATGAATTTGTCGATGATATTTTTCCTTATGAGGATGCTAACGCTATTGAAAACATTGATGAACCTAGGTATGCCGACTTTTTCAATTACCTTGCATGCAATATCATTCCTAATCACTTTTCTTCCCAAGAAAGGAAGAGGTTTTTGTTTAAATGCACGAGCTTCTTTTGGGATAACCCGTATTTGCACAAGCGCTGCAAGAATGGACTTTATCGTAGATGCATTCCGGATGAAGAAAAAATCAATGTATTGAGGTTTTGCCATGACGAGGGAGGACATTTCAGAAGTCAAAAGACAATATTCAAAGTTCTCCAATCTGGTTTTTATTGGCCCTCACTCTTCGCCGATGCATACCAATATTCTAAGACGTGTGACAATTGTCAAAGGTCGGGCACAATAGGGAAAAAGGATAAATGACGTTGGTCCCTAACCAAGTGATCAAAATCTTCGATGTATGGGGCATCGATTTCATGAGTCTATTTCCAAGAAGCAGAGATTATGAGTACATACTCATTGGTGTCGACTATGTTTCAAAGTGGGTGAAGACAATCCCTACACGAAAAGCTGATTCTAAGGCCATGCTCAAGTTTATTCAAGAGAACATTTTCAGACGTTTTGGAGTACCGAGGACGATTACACTAGTGCAGAAAATATATTCTAGAACAGTCAATCTAGAACGCCTCAGAAAAAGACGATCTGGAATATAAGTCGGTGGCATTTTCGTAATAAAAGCGTTATATACCAGATCACTTTTTTTAAAGGCGTTATGGTATATCAATATACCAGATCGTCGTTAAAAAAAGCGATCTGGTATAGCGATATACCAGATCGTCGTTAAAAAAGGCGATCTGGTATATCGATATACCAGAACATCGTTAAAATGGCGATCTGGTATATTCGATATACCAGATCGCCCTTTCTTATGGACGTTGTGGTATAGGCGATATACCAGATCGCCCTTTTTTAAATATTCTAGAACGTCTTAAAAGGCGATCTGGTATATAGTATTATTTATTAACACTTTACTAACCTTTTCTGGAAACRCTAAATCAGAAATCGATTCTCCAATCTCTCCGCTCCGCTCCTTTCCTCTCCCCTGCACCTCCGATTCAACCACCGCTCCAAACCACACCTAATTCTCCCCCAATTTAAACCCCCACCATTCCCAACAACCACAATCGTCACCGCATCCAGCAATCATCATCGCAACCTACAATCGACAACCGGCGGACCCGGCGACTGGGAATCAGCGGCAGCGTGCAGGCGCGGTGATGACATTTGTGAGGCGGCTTGTTGGGGTTGCTGGGCGGCGCGGCCCGCGACTGATTTGACAGCTCAAGGCCAACGGCGGCGGGGCTTCGGGTTGACAGGATTCGACGGCCGGAAATGACAGCTCATGGTGAGCGACTGATTTCAGAAGGCTTACCTTTATCTCTCACCTCCACGCTGACCCGTTTTCTCTCTCTCTGTTCAAACATATCCGATTAGGGTTTTTGTTCTTCAATCTTCTTAAAATTTTCGACCTTATTCGGATCAGGTATTATTCTTCGACCCGTTTTTTATTCTCAAAATCAGCAATTCTTTCAGATCTAAGCGTTTTTAATTATAGTTAGGGTTGGCGTATATTTTCATCTTTTAAAGAGGGCTCTTCAATGTTCCAATTATCCATCACATAAAAGGTTAATTGTCCCTTTTTGTTAGTGATATTGCATCCTTCGCTTTCTTCTTACAATTGTTATTGTATTTTTATTTACAGTTATTTGATGGCCACAATGGATCTGCAGCTGCTGTATATTCCAAGGAGAATCTGTTGAACAATGTGCTGAGTACTATTCCTCCTGATCTTAACAGTGATGAATGGGTCTCGGCATTGCTTTGGGATTTGATTGTTGAGTTTGTAAAAACCGAAGATTTTCAGGAAAGAGGTAATGACTATTTCTGGAACCATTCATAATTTGATTTTATCTTAAAAATTGGATTGCATTTATCTGAGAAACTTGTAATATAAATGTCAATTATTTATCTTGAATACAAACTGGGAGTGATTGTAATTTAAATACAAACTGTCAGGGTATATTGTAATTTTGATTTCTCTGGGAGTGGTTTAGAATTAGGCTAAACATCAGTGCATGGATCATTTTCAATAAGGTTTGAGATTGTTTATGAAACAGGCGAGAACGGATAACTTCGAGTGGCGGTGAGGTTTGGTCGGCTTAATACAGGTGCTGGCACTGAGGTAATTTTGTTTTAACTATCCCTTCTTATTTTTAAGTCAGATCTTTGTATTTGAAAACACTACAGATTGATTTTTTATTATATTCGTTATTATTTATTTATTTATTTATTTAATGTAGATTGGTCCCTTAAGATGTTGGCCTGGTGGGTTATGTCTTTCAAGATCTATCGGAGATATGGATGTTGGAGATATCATAGTTCCTGTACCTTATGTGAAGCAAGTAAATGTTTGTTTCTGCCTGCTCGCTGAATAGTAGCCAATAAATATCGAGTTTGTTTTTCTCAAAGCAATTCTTGTGATCCTCTGTTTAGTTAAAATTTAACTAAGCAAACCATATGATGGCCATTTATAATGAGTTCAAGATAAATTACTACCACCTTCAATCACAATATAATTATTTTTACCTGTTGTTTGAGTTACTTTTTTTATTTTGAAAAATATCGGATAATTACAAATAAATATTCCGGATGATGTTTAGCCTAATTACAAAAAAGTCTAGTAATTCTTAAAATTACAAATACACCCTCCTGGCAATTGGTGCAATTCTTAAAAAGAAACATATGTCAATGAGGTGTTTGAAATCTTGAAAGACATTTATATTAATCTCAAGGATAGCATTTGTAATTATTCCTGAACATGGAGTCTATGTTAATCAATCTGAAGTACTTTTTTACCATTCATAAAATCAAAAACATGGTTCACATTAAGGACCTTGATTAACTCAATCCACTGTTAGTATTATGTATTTTACTCAATCCACTGGACATTAAGTGAACCTCAATCCACTGTTAGTATTATGTATTTACTCTGAAACATGCTGAATTTTAACTTGGAAAAGTACTTTTCTAACATTTTCAGTGATTAAAATTAAGAGTCGTTGACTTGAAGATCATATTTCTTATAGACACTTTAGTGCTTGGAAAGTAATGAGAAACATACCCTGAATTTTAAGGAACCAGTTTGCGTTTGTTGGTCCATTTAGTAGCTTTAGTATACATCTGGGTACTTTTTTATGGTATATGAGCTTTCTTGCAGGTAAAGAACATGCTTTCCTTTATTTAAAATCTTCTCCCTTTCTGTTCTTTTATTTAGTTTTGCTGTACATCTATTTACGTTTTATTTATTTTCTTGCAGAAGTGGGTAAACGATGCTGGAGGTGCTGATAATCTTGGTATCAGGCTTCTCAAACAGAAAAAAGATGGAAAGCTTCCAATAATTACGACTCCAAAGGTATCATATTCAATTTGATACTATTACTAATATTACTTGCTAATTATTTTTATTTCCTCAGTGGTGCTAATTTCGTACATGTATATTACTAATAATAGTGTACCTCAGTGCTCGTTTTATGCTAAATTTAAGTTAGAGTTATGCTAACATTTTCTATGTTAATTTTATGTTAGAGTTATGCTAACATTTGTTGCTAAGATTAGTTTCTTGTGATGCTCACAGTTTTTGTGTGTTACAACTATATCCTTCGTGTGTGATTAACATAGACTCCATGTTCTTTGACTTTTGAAGTACTTTTTTACCCTCTTAATTTTGGAAGTTTTGGGGTTATAATACTAAAATTAAAAGTGATTGTTGCTACAATAAAATATCAGTTGATGCTTATGGATGCGTGTTATCTTTTTGTTGATGCTATTAACGATAACGAATGCTARTATAAATTATTCCATTGTTCTTGTGTATATCTTATCAGTAGTTGCATGCTGCCTTTTCAATGAACATGTTTATTGAAATGACTTATTTTTTATATTTTTTTTATTGTAATAATTAACTCGAGCTYTGAACATGTAATCTYTAAACAGAAATGTARACATCAACAAGATACCACRATTCTAGTCGATGGATAGAAATGACATCGGGGATGCAAAGTCAAAATGCTGCTGGGAACTTAAAAGTTTCTGATTTTGGATTAAGTGCTTTGTCACAMCAAGTCAGGTTAACTATCAGATCTTAATAGTTTAGAGTTTTACCTCTTCYGGAAGCTCAYGTTAAATATCAGCACAATGTTCAGGAAGCTCTCGATTTCGGAATGGGATCAAAAAGCATAATTTACGTAAACTAAATGTCTATATGAAAGAAAGGCCACCTTAGTCATCTCCTACAAGAAGTTTTGAATTAAGAACCACCTTGACAACAACGATGAAGCTTTTCAAAGAAAGAACATTGGATTCGGTTTCATCGAAGGTTCATTTCTAATTGTTGAACCACCTCGACAACAACAATGAAGCTTTTCAAAGAAAGAACATTGGATTCGGTTTCATCGAAGGTTCATTTCTAATTGCTTCTCTTTATTTACCTGTTTCTGCATTAGAACCCTGTTGAGTTGCCTCCAATATAGCCTTCTACTAGTATTTTCCCTTTTCTTTTGAATGGTGAAGGGCAGTTTGGTACATGATGTTGATAATATTTCTCGTTCCAGATAGTGAAATAGGTTTAGACATGTATATCTTAAGAACATGATTTTTATTTTTTGTGGTTTCAGCTTTTAAGTCAGTTACCTCTATTTCTAGAAATAATGAGGTTTTTGATGGGAAAAATCGTGCTTTTTTTATTTTAATAAGTATCTGCTTATATTTGTTTGTTAAATATCCCTATCGACATCCTTAAGTATCTAAAACCTCTTTTCTCCATTTCTAAAATGATTCAGAAGCTGTTGCGATGGAAGATGAAATTGATAATGAGAAGTTATTGCGCCCTTCAAGTACCAACCATGCTGAGGAGCACCATACTGGTACGTCGGCTTTTCTTTGTATCCTCTGTCCTAGTTGGTTACTTTTATGATACACATTGTGTTGAGTTATTGATGAGTTATGAACTGTGTAATTCTTGTGGAGGTATGGAGAACTACAATTATAACCCTGGAACTATCAAACTGCTAAACTAAATTTAAAATGAAAATGAAAAATACCAAAAAATAGAAAAACTTGAAAAGACTAAACTAACTTAAAAAATAAACTAAATAAAAAACTAAAAAAAGAGCCTAAAAAACTAAAAAAGACGAAAAACTAAAATTTAGAAAACCTTGGTAAAAATAGGGTAATGAAGGTACCATATAAATCACATGATAACAGAGCTAGACTTCAATACTAAGTTAAGACTAAATTCTAATCTTTATCTTGTAATGCAGATGATACCCAGGATCCAGCAGAAGATGAACAACAGTTGTGATGAGTAAAGGACTGGATCAGCTCATATCACGTTGATACCGTTGAGTTCAATGGCGTCCTCTCAAATTTCCCCAACATATCACTGGTAAAGATTCTTTACCTGACTCGGATGGTTGTTCTTAAGAAGTAAAAAAGATACTTTAGCTAAAATTTCCCTTATTCAATTTGTTCTTCTTCTTGTCAAAATGYACAATTTTTTTGTGAAGATTTTACATAATACTCGCTGAATTATATTCACTTTTCCAACCATGATTTGTATATCTAATTATAATTTTATTAAAACAAAAAACATTCCATTAATTACACATCTCGAGATAGATTCCTTTAAAATAAACCTTATATCTAATTCATTATGTATATTAACCAATAAACATTGAGAACCTGTCCTCACTATCATTAGACCTATCTTAGTGTCTGAATGTCTTATTTGCAGCTATGGGAGAGCAGAATACAGGAAGCTAAGTCTAGAAATGATACTCTAAAAGAGAAAGCATATATAATAGGTTGACTATCAGTATTGTCATAAAATTAGAGTCGGTGTTCAGCTTCTATTGGCATGTGATTATATAGGGGTAACACAGCCCACCTTCTAGTTGGGAATTGTCCCTATTATTTTTATTAACAATATTTTTAATTCTATCTTCAGTGGTTGATTTTTTGATCTCCGTGTTATTCGAAATCAGGTTATCAAGGGGATATAAATATGTTCTATGTTCTCAAATTAAAGATTTATTTCCAGTTTTTCATTGACTTGCAGGCACTCAACATGGAACAACCTTATTCGGACGATGACATTGATGATGTACGTAGACGTTGGGCGGAGTGTTTATTAGAGGTTATTGCTTGATCACAAACAAACTATTTGTGGATAACTTGAATGGTAGTAAAATAGGTACTCGTCTTTTTGGTGAACGTGTATTTGGCGAATTGTGTATTATTGGTGATTTTTACTTTAACATTCGTTGATCGTGTATTTGGTGACTTATGTTGTTCGTATTGATATATTTTGGTGTGTATGTATTATTGTGATTAATGGATGATTTTTTGATTATATGAATGATTGGTGTTTTGTGAAAAAATTTGAATTTAGGGCTGGGAAGATTTTTTGAAAAGAATTGGAATTCAAAAACTGTCAATTCTAGAATGACTTTCACAAAGAAGTTCTGAAAATTGTCTAATTCTAGAACGACTTTTCTGAAAAAGACGTTCTGAAAAATGTACATTCCAGAACGGTTACAAAAAAGACGTTCTGGAAAATGTATATTCCGGAACATCTTTCCGAGGCTGACGATCTGGAATATACATTTTTTAGAACGTCTCTCTCCAATAGACGATCTGGAAAATGTATATTCTAGAACGTCTCTTTCGAAAAGGCATTGTGGAAAATGTATATTCTAGATCGCTTTCCATATTGACGTTCTGGAAAATGTATATTCTAGATCGTCTCTTTCGAAAAGGCGTTGTGGAAAATGTATATTCTAGATCGCTTTCCATATTGACGTTCTGGAAAATGTATATTCTAGAACATCTTTCCTAAATGGCGTTCTGGAAAATATTTATTCTAGAACGTCATTTAGAAGAAGACGATCTAGAATATACATTTTCCAGAACGTCTTTTTTGTAACCGATCTGGAATGTTATTTTATGGAACATATTAACCGGGGTAAACTATTTTCTAGAACGGGTAAATTATTTTTCTAGAACGTCTAAAATAACCGTTCTAGAATTTCGGATATTGTAGATCGCCTCAGAAAGCTGATCTGGAAAATCTGATATTCTAGAACAGCTCTAGTCAGAACGCCTGGGCAGGGCGATCTAGAATACCTGAAATAGGGCGTTCTAGAAAACTGTTTCTGCACTAGTGTTATAAGCGATGGTGGCAGCCACTTTTGCAATCGTGCCTTCGAACGATTGATGAGCAAGTATGGGGTGCAGCACAAAGTAGCGACTCCTTATCACCCACAAACACCGATTGGTTAATGTATTATGGGCATATCGAACGACCCACAAGACGGTTTTGGGCATGAGTCCGTTTCAGTTGGTTTATGGAAAATCTTGCCATCTTCCTGTTGAATTAGAGCATAAAGCAGAATGGGCCATACGCATATTGAGCATGAACTTGGACGAGGCAGGGGAGTATCTGAAGTTTGAGGAGATTCGAAACAATTCCTATGAGATGGCATGGACGAGCAAGCAAAGGATGAAGGAAAAGCACGACAAGAAGCTCGTTCAAAAAGACTTGGAGGTGGGGAAACTGGCCTTACTTTTCAATTCACGTTTCAAACTCTTCCCCGAAAAACTCAGGTCAAAGTGGAGTGGCCCGTATTTGATTAGGAATATTAACGAATTCGGAGCAATCACTTTGTACGACAAAAAAAGTAACTCCTCCTTTCAAGTCAATAGGCATCGTGTGAAGTAGTACCACAGAGGAGCCATACCCAAGAACGATCATGAAGTCATGCTACTGAACGATCCACCTCGAAACGCTTAAGACCCAAACAAGGTATCATCAAGCAAAAGATGTTAAAAGTTGCACTTCTTGGGAGGTAACCCAATGTGTCATTTTTATAGTTTTGATTTTTCTCATTTTTGTACATATTTATGTTCATGCTTTACTGGAGTTGGGTAGGTGTGGTAATGGTTTGTTGAGTGTGCAGTGAGTGTTGGAAATAAGCTTTCCTGGACAGCAATCCGATCGGATAGATGATGATAACTGGTCGGACGCAACATACTGGATAGTCGTCCGGTCGGACAAGTGACAATGACCGATCGGACGAAACACACTGGGCTACCATCCGATCGGATGAGTGATGATGACCGGTCAGAGTGCACTACAAACCCATAATCCGACCGAATGACAAAACTATCTGACCGGATGACGCTGCAGATTTAAATTGGTCAGTCGATTCTGGATGCAAGTTTTGGGAAGGATATCACACAAGGTAAAGTCTGATTTGGATGATCCGACCGGATGAACATAAATAACCGGTTGGACAAAACAAACTGGAAGGCGATCTGACCGGATGAGCGTATAAGATCGGTCAAACAAAAAAAATTGGAGGATTATCCAATTGGATAGCATGACCCTCCGACCGGACAACACAGCAGGTTACTTTAAAACCCATTGCTCACCTGCATAATTCACTACAAAACACAGTTTTTCTCCCCAAAAGCAAGAGAAGAGCGGAAATTTGATTTTGTAATCTCCGAGCAATTCCATCTGCACGGAAGAATCAAGGATCCAAGCCTAGGATCTCACTTTCTAACATCAAAAATGCCTAATCTCTTTCTACAAGGTATAATAGGTTGAAATCTAACTCTATTGAATTGTTTGGGAGTTAAATTGCATGGAAATCAAAGGAGGGTTGTTGGTTTGAAAGATTGAAGGGTTTTTGGGATTGAAATTGTGTCGCACAAAAGGTGTTCGAAAAATTATCTAAGAGAGCTTTTCGACCGAATTTTCAATTTTCAAAACTTGCGATGGCTTCCGGTTCTAGACCAAGGAGGGGAAACACTTCGGGTAAAGGGAAACCGTGGGAAAGGATCGAGCAACACCGGGGGAGGTCTAGCTCTCTTCGACTTTATTGACGAAAGGGAGGTCACACTATACAAGTCGTTGATCTCTCGGGATGTGTACGCCCCTCGGCACATCGACATGGAATTCTGGACAGAGAAAGCCGAAGAAGGGGATAAAACGGCTGAGAAGTTTGTGGCGGTCATCAAGGCCCTCGATTTAGTGATGTGGGCCAACATCAAGCAATCCGACTACCGATCTCTAATGCTCGAGTTCTTCAAGACCTACAAGCCCGTGGTCAACGATTCTTTCGAGTGCAGGCTCCGTAACCGCCCACTCCACACTACAAAAGCCAACTTTGATGTGATCTTCACCATACATCACGAAACAAACGATGCGGTTCCACATGATGAGTACGACAAAAAGGCGTGGTGGGCTAAACTATCTGGAGCACCACCGGAGCCCGGGTGCCATTTTAATTCCACTTCTCTACGATCGAATGCCGTTTATTTGACCTACAAGTTTTTTATGCAAGTGTTTTTGGGCAAGGAGGATATCGTCGTCTCAATTGCGAGCGCTATGGATCGTGTACCACCGGGGTGACGCGATCTTATATCCCCTTTTAATGGCTGCAATCGATAATGTGCAATGGGTGCACAAGAGAAAGACGGCAAAGCTCACATTGGGCACGTTCATTACTGAGCTCGCCCAGTACCACCGTTGCGACCCCTACGACGACAAAATCACATACTCGAGTGTGGTAATGTAGGTCGAGAGTCGGATGCACAATGGGAGAGAAATGTGACTATCCCGACGTTTATATCGCATTCGGACAGGATAAGGGCGGAGACTGTCGAAGAAATCGATGACATGGGAGATAACAACGATGATAATGAGGACGACGACAAAGAAGATGAGGATAACGATGAGGATGATGAGAACGAGAACGCTGAGAATATCACTCACGGTGACTATGGCGAAGGCCTTGAGTACGAAGGGGAATAGCGGAGGCTATGACGGAGGATATGACGGAGGTTACTATAGTTGTGGGCCGAGCGATCTGCAGTACTACTCCGATGCGCAGTGGAGGCAGCAGCAGGACTTCCAGGCGTGCATGATGGAGCAGATGAGGCAACTGAGCCTCAATCAAGAGGAGTACGTGAGGGATGCTCGACAAGACACGTGGGAGGCGTGTGAAATTCTAGACATTATTCTTGACAATGTCTACAATTAATTTTAAATATATCATCCAATCATGTTATTTCTCTCTCTTTATTTTTTATAAAAATAAAAATATAACTTATTACATATTTAACATCAACATTGATGCATTGAAGAACTTTTTTATAAAATGTCAATGTCATTTGCCACATAGGTTCAATTAACACTATAACATTGAAGATGCTCCGAAGGAAATCTGTGAATTTTCTTTCTTCCAATTTCATTTTGTGTTTCTTTCATCCTTGTAAAATCAAATTTTACAACATGCAATCGGGCTAATTTAAGTTGGTCTCTTACAAAGCTCTAGTAATTTGCTACCTGTTGAGAATTTTATTCTTGGCAATTTTTCCTTTTTTGGTTGTTTGCCTCTCTTGGGCTCAAAATAAATTAGTACTCTAGATTTATTTCCCACATTGTGTCTAGGACTTTATTACTTTTACATAAACGACGTAAGTTTTTGTAATCAACGATTTTCTGTAATACTTTGATAGGTGTAAAGTATTACTTTTGTGATACTTTTAGGGGCAATTCCCATATGATTCAATAGATAAATATTTTATCCCAAATACTCTAATGAAAATATTAACTTCCCATATAGTCAATTATCTTCCCATTTAATCTAAACTACTACATAACAATACTACTTTACCCTTATTAATGATTTTCTTTTTTTTTTCCTTTCAATTTTCTTTTTCTTTATTCAACATTTAATATAACCAAAATTCATACTATTACATGATATTTTCATATCATTGTCACCAACCGGTAACGACGAATTTCATACTACACTGTGCATTTTCATACTACAGTCGGAATTACATACTACTAATTTTTATAATCTTAATCATTATAGGAAAAATATCACAATACGCCGTAATATTTCATACTATATTATGTAATTATTTTATAAAATATGTCACACTAAAATACAACATTATTTTTCACAATTTTATATTTTTAAATTTCAATTTCACGCTATATATGAAACTCAAATTGGTATTGTGAATTTTCATACTAAAATTTCACAAAATCAATAAAATCTCTTACTATTATATTTTAAATTCATCCTACTATTATTAAATTACATACTATTATATTTTAAAATTCATATCAAATTCATAACTCTACTAAAGTTCAAAAAACTAATAAAAATACTATAATATTTTAAAATTAATAATACTATTATCAAATTACATACTAACCCTACCAGATTACAAACTAAATTATGCAAATTTTTTTCAAAATTTTAGATTAGGCTGTCAAGTTTTATATTAAATTGCACGAGATAATTTCATACTACACAATATCTTCAAAACAAAAATACATACTGCAACGAGCATAATTTCATACTACTCATTACACATGAAGCAAAAAATCCCATACGCCATTATTATTATTATTATTATTATTATTATTATTATTACTATTATTATTACTATTATTATTTTTATTATTATTATTTTTATTATTATTAGTTTTTTAGGTGTAGGGGTAGTTTTGATAATTTAAGTTGTAATTTTGATTAAATGGGATAGATTTGACTAAATGGGATAAAAAAGAATTCATTAGAGTATTTGGCAATTAATGGTAATGGGAGTGTAGTAAATGGGAATTTTCCCATACTTTTACTTCACTTTGTGATAATTTTACTACAATTTGGGATATTTTCATTGCATTTTGTAATACTCGATATAAAATCATTATATACAATATTTGTGCCCAGAATTTTGATACTTCTAACTCAAGATGTGATACTTTTACTGTACTTTATGATACTTTAACATAAACTATAATATGAAATATTATTACCTAAGTTTGTGACACTTTGAAATAAATTTGTAATACTTTTGTGTAAATATTGATATTCTATATAAAAGTATAATATACAATATTTGTAATACTTTTAATTCAATTTGTAATACCCGTTAACTAGATTGTGATACTTTTAAGGTAATTTGAGATATATTTATATGAAATATCATATTAATTTATAATATTTTTACATGGATTTCTGAGATTTTTAACTTATTTTGTGATACTTTAGACGAAGTTGTGATATTTTTACTCTTTTGTAATACATAATGCAGCCCTCACTGCCGAATTCTCACCTCTCTCAAACACATGAACACAATGACACCAATATTTAGATCAAGAGAAACAAATGGCATCAATACAATCTTTTGTGATA
This sequence comes from Phtheirospermum japonicum, assembly GCA_014905375.1. Taxonomy (NCBI): domain Eukaryota; kingdom Viridiplantae; phylum Streptophyta; class Magnoliopsida; order Lamiales; family Orobanchaceae; genus Phtheirospermum; species Phtheirospermum japonicum. The sequence continues at coordinate 281,684 of BMAC01000773.1, forward strand.
CATTAACAATATTTTGTAATACATTAACTATATTTTGTAATACTCCAATAATATTTTTGAAAATATATTGGAACAAATATATAGATGTAAAAAAATAAATTAGATATAAAACACTTGAGACACTTTAGCCATATTTTGTGAGGTTTTAACAATATTTTTTGATACTTTAACAACTATAGTAAAAAAATATAAATATTGCAATACTTTAATTACCTTATGTGATACTTTTGACTAGATTTGTGATACTTTTTGAGTAGTTTGTAAATACTTAAATGAGAATATCATATCAATCATTGAAGTTCTCCCAGTAAATGTGGTATTCTTTCTTCAAATGTCCCTAAATTTTGTACTTGTATTTAAAAAAAAAAAACGTAGCTGTAAAAAAATAAAAATCAGAAACATATGTTACTTTAAATATATTGTGTGATACTTTTAGTTCCAAGTGTGATACTTTTAATCTCACTTGTAATACATTTAGTGATTTTTTTTTAATCTAAAACTATGATACTTTTATATGTATTTGTGATACTTCGACAGTAATTTGTAATACTATTATACGTATATACTTATAATACTTTAAAGTGCTAATTGACATAAGTTTGTGATACTTTTATATGTGACTATAATACATACATTTATTTGAAAATACACATTTAAAATTATTATAATCAAAATTAACATGCATTTAGAAACATATTGCGCACTTTAACTATTTATGATATTTTATCTACTTGTTTTAAAAAATAAGGACATGAAACTAAAATATATAATACAAACATGTGATACTTTAACAATGTTTCGTGATACTGTAACAGTCTTTTGTGATACCATAACCAACCTATTGCAAGAAAATGTAGTTTTATAATAAAAAATAAAACATAAAGCACATGTGGTAATTTAACTATATCTTGTAAGAAGTTAAGAACTTTTTGTAATACTTTTATTTTATTATGTGATACTTTGGGCCGATATTGTGATAATTTTATCGAGAATAGTGAAAATTATAAAATTACTAAAATAAACACACATATTTCTTTGTGATACCTTTACTAAGACTTGTGATACTTTAAACTGATATTTTAACACTTTTACTGAAACAAGTAATATTTTTATTTTAAATAGTGTAAATTATAAATGTGATACTTTTACCAAGACTCTGATAACACAAACAATTGCACGTCCTACCTGAAACTCATTTTTTATATGTTTTTTTTTCTGCTTTAACAGTATAACTCAGTCTCTCAGTTTGAAGTTAAGTCTAAAAACAAAAGGTACCGTGGTCGGCCAATAGTGTGTATGCCTTAAGATCTTCATTCGGGATTTTTGATTGTGCATTGTTGTTACTGTTATATCATAACAGTTCTATTTAGAGGTGCATCCAAATATATCCTTGAAAAGTTGTCTTACAATTTTCTTGCATAATTGTTGAGAATAATAATTTTATACTGGGATCCAAAGACAGGTTCCTACGACGATGGTGGACGAATATACCAATAGTTGGGGAAATTTTTTTTGGGATCCCTGCAGCCTTTAGCTCCTCCAAAAGAGAATCATTTTGCCACATTTTCCCGTGAACAAACCTGCAATTGACTTTGATGATAACCAATAAATAACTAAAACTCTAAAACCCATGAACAAACCTGCATACGTATGTTTCCGCATTCTTGCTCAGTAACCTCACCAATATTATCCACCCCCACATTTGGCCAATGAATGATCGCTCAGATACAACAGGGCCGATATCGCCACCTGTCTCCAAACCCTCTTCTCCACATTGTAATCCAAAAGCCTATCCATAGAGGTGCCCATCCTGTTTAGGTTAACCGGTTAACCGTCGGTTACTAACTTGTTGACCATCGGTTCCAGTTATAACCGTAACCGTCAACCAGTTTCCTACGTTTAGGTTACGGTTAACCTGACTGACTAACTGTAACCGTCAGTTACAACCGCCGGTTAACCAGATTTTTTTTTTGAAAAAAGATTATCGGCGGTTAAACCGCCCCAGTTAAATACCGTTTAAAATCAACGACTGAGATCAAATAGCCATTGATCATCAACGGATGAAATTTAAAAATAAACTAGCCGTTGGCGGTTAACCAAAACCGAACCGGTTAAACGGATAGATTTTCAAAAAAAATTGTTTTTTTATTCCATTTTGACACCTATAAATACTCCACTCTCCAACACCAATTCTCACACCAATTCATCTCTACTATTCTTCTTCTTCTCTTATATTTTCAAGCTTCAGTTTGCTAATTTGTGCAAAAAATACTATCAATAATATTCTTATTCTTCTTAATCTCGTTTTACGTAATTCTCTTTTATAATATTACTATGTCAAGCTCTTCTCGTAATATCAATACCAATACTTCAAGCTCTTCTAGTCGAGGTCGAGGATCTTGACGAGAATCTTCGGCTGTTGCCGGAGATTATGTTCCCGATGAGATGATGGCGGAAGAACTTGAAAACTTATATAATCAAATCAACTTCAGCGAGCAAAGTTAAACAATTTCGATGAGGATTTACCCACCTCCAACGAATCTGAACCGCCGGCCGCCGTCAGTTTGGATGAAGATGAGGAAGAAGCGGGTGATATGCCACTGCCTCAATTGAAATTGAGGGAATATCAATCCCCCATATTCCAATTGCATTTCACAAGAATGACGGTCAACGGTGAATCTCGAGCACAATGCAATTATTGCAAGAGTCATTACGCCTTCGGTTCTAAAAATAATAGAGGTTACGGGTCGCTCAAATACAATATGGAGAAGAAGCATCCCGAAAAATGCGGCGTTGATAGCTCCCAAACACAAATAAACTTCTCATCTTTGTCTACCACTGGCGTCGGGATCGGCGACCAAGGTACGAGTTCTAATTTATTTCAATATAGCGAAAGTGGTCATAAAAAATTTCTTGCATGATTTGTTTTCCGTTATGGGTCTTTCTTTTAATCATGGGCATAGTAGTCACTATGAAGTTTATACTAGGGGTGCATTTAATCCATCTAACACTACGATTTCACAAATAAAGTTACTTGCGATATTGAAAAAATGGTTGGTGAATATAAGTTGAATTTGACTTCAATATTTGATAATTTGTCTCAAAGTGTCTCTATATGTTCGGATATTTGGACGAATTCCTATCATAATAATAATTATATGGGAATTACATGCCATTGGATTGATAATTCATGGACTTTGCAAAAATGTCTAATCGCATATAGAGAGTTTAATAGTTCGCATACTGCGGTGAATATTTCGCGCAAAATATTCAATATTTTATCTGAGTATCATTTAGGTAATAAAATTTTTTCAATTAATGCCACCGCTAATACGGCTAGTTTGGATTTGTTAAAAACTTTTTATCAACCTACTTTTGGTGGTAGATTTTTCCATATTAGATGCATTTGTTTGAATTTATGTGTTCAAGATGGTTTAACTACTTTTAGATCTAAAATTGCTCCAATTAGGCGTGTGGTATATCATATAATCAAAAATGATTCGGTTTCAAAAAAAAAAATGGCAAAAATTTTGCCGAAACAGTGGTTTGCATCCAAAAAAATTTCAAATGATGTTTCAAATCGTTGAAACTCTACTTATCAAATGTTTAATGATTCTTTTGAATATAGAGAAGTATTGTGTGCATTTTTTGCTAATCAAGATGTTGATTTCGTTTTGTTTACCAATGCGTGGTATGATTGTTATAGTATGATGTTCCTTTTAAGAACTTTAACAACGCCACCGTGACTTTATCCGGTATTTATTATCCTACCTCCACACCACTTCTTGATCAGTGTATTCAAATTGTACTTGTTAGTACTTCTTTACTCGATTCGCCTGAATTTGGTGAATGTATTGCTAGTATGTTGAGTAAATGGGTAAAATATTTTCTCTATATTCCCGATGTCTTTTTATTGTAAAAATTTTACACCCGGATTATCGGATCGATGGTTTAAAAAAGTTTACTTAAATTTTATTATGAAGCATTAGGATCTTTTTTACAAAATTCAAATATTGAAATTCCTAATTCTGTTAGTAATGTTCACCAAGCACAACAATCTTTAGTACATATTTTAAATGATTACAATCAATCTAGTGAAGTTAACACATTCCCCCCCCCACACTATAACGTAAGACCATTGTTCAACGACCCTCGACAAGCTCTAACCCCATATACTAGGTAGATTGAGGATACTAAGAAAAAACGGCAAAGGGGTAGTGCTAGTAGAGCATAGGAATTAGATAGTTATTTAGGAGCTTTTGAACCGAGTAATGTCCCAAAAAAGCCCGATGGTACTTGTGCAGTTTTGGTCGAAAGTGGCCACTATTTTTCCTACACTCTCTAGGATTGCCAAGGAAGTTCTCGTCATTCCTCTTTCAACAGTTTATGTTGAACAGGCCTTCAGCACGGGAGGCTTTGTGTTAGATGATCGTCGGTCTAACTTATTACCCAAGAATCTTGAAAATCAAATGTTGATGAATGATTGGGTCAAAGCCGAAAATGAGAACAAGAAATGCAATTCGATGAAGATGAAGAGAGCGACTATTACAATACCATTTCGGGAAGCAACGACAATGACGAATAGGTAAGTAGGTAAGTGAGGTAAGTATAGAATTATGTAAACTTTGATTCCTCTATGAGGATACGCAGCAAGCTAATTCTAATAATAAAAGTTAAAATTTAATTTTAACTTCTAATATTGAAATTAAAATCAAGTCATTTTTTTAATATATTTTTTTCAAAATAAATAAATAAAATCAAACTACATACTTTGATTCCTTTCCGAGGATACGTAGGAAATTTAATTCTAATATTAAAAGTTAAATTTTTATTTTTAATATTAGAATTAAAATCAAGTCCTTTTTAAAAAAAAATATTTTTTTAAAAAAGAACTCTTCCATCGAAAAATAAAATAAAATAAAATAAAATAGACGAAGACAATGACAAAAGATCTTATTCAAGTCCTTTTAAAATATATATAATTTTTTTAAAAAAACTTTTTACTTCAAAAATTCATTATTCAGATTTTATTTAAGTTCTCATTTATTTTTCTCATTCTAATTCCATTTAAGTTTCTCATTCATCTCAATTATTCAAAATTTATTTAATTATTTAATATTTAATTTAAAAAATAATAATTTCAAATATATATAAATATATATATATATATATATATATATATAAACCGGCGGTTAACCGCCGTTTTTTCGGTTAACCGCACCTAACCATAACCTTAACCGGTTCACCAACGGTTAAGTTCCGTCTGGTTAAATAACTGGCCGGTTTTAACCGGTTTAACACCTCTACCTGTCCAAGTCCAGCAACATGAAATACAACATCCCATCGATACAGACCGCCTAGGATCGGAAACTCAGCATGAGTAGCATCTTAATATTACTCGGCATGCTCTCGAGATGGGCCCATATTTTTTTCCTCGGTCATAGACTTCCTACTCCCTCTTGAAGCCAACCAAAACAATATTATAACTTGGGCTCGCTGTGTTTCCATTCAGAGTCCTAACGACCACGCAGGACCAAACCTTAATGTATCGGGCTGGTAACTCCTTCAAAGATTTGTCGTAACTCTTTCAAAGACCTCACTAAGGTTTTACAAATGTTGAAGCTTTTTTGGCCAATACCGAGGAAGCAGATGAGACCGGCAGCCGATCCCAACTAGTAGAAGCTCCGTCAACTATTTCATTAATTTTTTTTAATTCAAAGATGTGTAATGTAATGTGTTATGTAATTTCTTCTATTTGATAATCAAGGAACTACAAATCAGAATTAAGTTAACCATCAATCACTAAGCTAATCCAACTAGATATATCTCACTGAAAACAAAGAATGCAACCACGAAAAAATAGAACAAACAATTGAGAAGCAAAGATAAAATTGTTGAGAAAATAAATATAAATTAATTAGCAAATTAGTGAATATGATATATAAGTTCTCCTTCAGATTATGGGTGAGTTTTCTCTCTTTCTACAATCTCAACAACAACAAAGTCAAGCGTTTTAGATCGTAATCATGTGAATGTCGCCATAAATTCCTACCAAAAGAATAATTAAAGAAAAATCAGAAATGGTAAACGAAACCTTTGAAGTTTTCTACAGTACAATTAGCTCCCAACAAGTGTATATTTTAACTACTACGTATATTCATCACCTTGGAGCTTGATAAGTAAAATGAAATTTACAAGAAGTACTTGATTTTATCATAAGATTATGTTCACCATTGTCGAATCCTGCAAACGATTTATTTTCCTGCATCAAAATCGAATTTGAAAACTGAATTAATTTTCCCCAAATTAAGATTGAAGAAAAATCGAGGGTAAGAGAAATATGAATGAAAACATGGTGGTTGGGATTTGAAACCCTAGACTTTTTCTTCGGGTGTTGTTCATTCCCCTTTAGTATTTGGCGAACAATAACCGACGACGGTGCAGAGGCCAGAGATTTGTTTTCTGAGAGAGAGAGAGAAAAGAGAGGGAGGGAGATGATGCGAGAATTATATTTTTAATTAGTAATTAATATGAAAGGGTGGGGCGGTGGGCGGACTACAAGTGGGTCGGTTTGTATTGTGTGTTAAAAGTGGTCTCATATTATGAGACCGGTCTAACACAAGTATTTGCCAAAAATTATGTTGATTATAGTAACCCAACTATTTTCGTGAGACGAATAAAAATGAAATATTGGACTATTTTTGTTGGACGAACGAAATAATTAATTGAACATATTAATAGGATATTTAGTAGTTCAAATTTAATCGAAGCATTAATGAAAATCTTTCAACAATAAGGCCATTTTCTTTTTTTAGTATTACCCACTTGAAATTCTGTTTCAAAATTACCAATACTAAAAGAATCTCTGTGAATGACAGCATTTTAAGTTGACAATGGCCCCCCTTAATTAATTCTATATGCTCTGTAACTATAACTGCGGTTAACATAAAATTTATACAATTAACATTGTAGAAGCGTTTTAGGCAGAGATGATTGAAAAATATAGTTAAATAATAAATTTATCCTTTAGAATTAATACTTAATTTCACCTACCATATAAATATTTTACGTTTCCTATCATCTATTTTACGCGCAAATTTTTTTGTATGTGATTAAATATCAGACACCAATAATTTCAGATTCTTGTGAAGGTTGGTTGAATTTAAAAATAAAAATAAAAAGAATATATATATATATATATATATATTGTATATATTTTTCTAATTATTCAATTAATTTATCATATAAATTTATATTATTATAAGAAACTTAACAATAAATTAAGTCAATGTCCTTATTGGTCATTTTATACGTTTAAATAACTATCAACTATCAGCTATTCACCAGACGATTCTATACAAATAGTTAATTTAATTAGCTAGTCAAATCAAATAATACAATTAATTATCAAACAAACAATGACAAATTGTCAGGGAGGATTTCAGAAAATCGCGCTCTGACTGTTCCATTAGTTAAGGTCAGTCAATTCCCATGTAAATCTGGCTATACCCTCCCGGGCCGAACCTAAATGCCAGGCCCAATTTATATGTTGCATTGTGGGGTTTTTGCTTGTTGAGACTATTGCATGTTGAATGTACGGTTTTGGCCTATATATAGCAGGCCGGAAATGTTCATTATCATTATTTATTGCAATTGATGGGTAAACTTAATGGCACAATCCCACGTACACAACTGTGACAATTTTTTAATTAGATTAGATTATGCGAAAATGTAAGGGGGTGGAGTGGTGTAAATACAAAGGTAATTGTGTGATGAGTTTGATCAATAAGTGATTGATATGTGACGACTGACATTATAAAAGTTGTCAGTCGGTCACTGCCACTAGCAAGGGATGAAAATCGGATAGTCGTATAATTCAAATTGTAATAAAAGTATTATGTAGTTTGAGGAATATTTTGCAATTTGCATTACATGATTCAATTAGAATATTTTGAAGTGACTCGGTGATACTTTATAGTCTATTTATACAATCATGTTTTAACAAGTTGCCCTTTTTTTTGTTGTTATTTTATTCTGGGACAATTCACACATAAATTATTATGAAAAATCTTATCCAAATAATCTATTGTAATATTATCTTCTCATTTAATCCAAAGTATTGTATATGAGTATTAATATATTCTCAGTCTCTGTTTTAAAAATCGACCTAGGCGCCGTCTAGGCGCCACCAATCCGCCTACGATTTTCAAAAATCGGCTAAAGAAATCGCCGGGCGCCCTCGACGCCCAAGTCGGCGCCTAGGCGACAGGCCAATTTTTATTTTTTTTTTTAATTTTTATGGCGTGAAACGACGTTTTTGGGCCTATTTTTTGATTATTTTAATTTTATAATATATGTTATGATGTTTTTATTTGACTAATGAATTTATGAATCTATATTATTTTGAATTTTGAATCGAACAATAACTTTAACCTTGTGAATTGTAACTTGTGATTATTACTTTTAGTTTTGAATTGTCATAAACTTTACTGTGTAGCAAGTAGTATGTTGAACTATTAAATAGTTGGATGTAATGTTGTAAATCAGGTATTTATTCTCAAATTCTAGGCCCCGCCTAGGCGTCCTAGGCGCTAGGCGCTGGTCTGCCGTCTAGCAGCCGCCTAGCGATTTTTAGAACACTGAATTAATTTCATATTACGTTGTAAGATTTTATACTACTTTGACAAAATTACATACTTCAAGTCGTTCCTGCCACCATCATCGATCAAATTTCATATTATTTTGGCAAATTACATATTAGTTGACAAAATTTGGAGAATTACACACTGCTTAGTGAAATCTGAGAAATTACATACTACTTGACAAAATCTAGAAAATTATATACTCCATTCGTCCCAAAATGATGGTTCTGCGGTTGATTTCACGGAGATTAAGAAATGAGTAGTTTATATAGTTAAGTCATTAGTTTAGTTAGTGTTTTCCAATTATACCCTTCTTTAATTTATTAATATCAATTAATATTCATAGAAATCAGTGTTGGAATTAGTATAATTGTTATTAGAATAGTAAGATTTTGCATTGTAATCATTAATTTTCAATTTACAAGGTAGAAAACTATAGTATTTCAAGAATATTAATTAAGGGTATGTGTGGAAATGAAAATTAATGATATGTTAAATATGGTAACTGGACTATCTTTATGAGACGGACGAAAATGGAATAGTAGACTATCTCTGTGGGACGGACGAAAATGGAATAATGGACTTTCTTTGTGGGATAAAGAGAGTACTATTTAGTATAATTTGGGAAGTTTATGAAATCCGATAAATTTCATACTAATCCATTAAATTTAATTTAATCATATTAAATATCCTACTGACTCATTAGAAGAGTGGAAATAACATGCTCTCTCAATTCATCAGCCACTTTGACCGACCTACCATTTTCATGTCTTACAATCATCACCATCATTTAATTGAAATTCAATGCGGAGAAAAAAGAAGAAAATAAATAGAGAGAATTGAAATTCTTAGATCTGAAGATATATAATCCCACAAATTAGGGTATGTTTGGCGGACAAAATTGATAAGTTAGCTGATAGCTGAAAAGTTAGTTGATGACTGATAAATTATTTGAGAGCTGATAGCTGATAGCTGAAAAGCTAGCTGATCTAAATAAAAGCGTTTGGCAAATTTAGCTGATAAGATAGCTCAAAAATATAAAATTACATAAAAGTACATGTCTAAAATAATAGTGTTAATACTATTTTTTATTTATTTTCATATAATATTAGGATATTAAATTTAATTATTATTGTTTCTATTACCAATTTTGTTGTATATATATAATTTTCAATAATTGCACAATACTTTTTTTAACGAATTGGGGAGAGGATTTTTTTTATTTCTTTTATACACAAATTTATAATCAAGCTAATAATAATAATTATTATAATAATAATAATAATATTATTATTATTATTATTATAATTATAATTATTAGTTGTTGTTGTTGTTGCACAATACTAAAATAACTCTAGATATTTATATAATTAATTTATTATTATTATTATTATAACTTTCAATAATTGCACAATACTTTATTTAAGAGATTGGGGAGATGATTTTTTTTAATTTCCTTTATACACCCGTTTATAATCAAGGCAATAATAATAATAATAATAATAATAATAATAATAATAATAATAATATTAATATTATTATTATTATTATTATTATTATTGCACAATACTAAAATAACTCTAGATATTTATCTAATTAATAATAATAATAATAATTTTACAATACTAAAATAATTCTTAGATATTTATCTAATAATTAATAAAGTGGTAAAATTAAAAAAAATAATAATACCTAACAAAATAATAATGTAATTTTCTAAAAAAATAAAAGGGTTAAAATAGGAATAAAATCAAAAAGCTCCACGAGCTTATTTGAAAAGCTTGTAATAGTAGCATTTGAGATAAGCTCAGACTTTTCAAATAAGCCCATGCAACCAAACCAAGGCTTATTTAAATACAGAGAGCTTATAAGTTCTCAAAATAAGACATAAGTTAGCTTATTATACATACCAAATTAGTTATCCAAGTCTACTAGCGTTGTCATTGTTGCACATTGAAAAGCGAATTGAGAGAGATAGAGGTCTCAAATGAGTGAGATCAAGAGTATTTGATTTTTTTCCCTTCACAATTTAGTGATATATATTATATTTAGAGTTGTTTTAGTCATAGGACGTTTTTAAAGAATTTATTTGATAATTTTAATTTAATAGGAAGAACTTGACTTAAATACGATTATATGATTATAAGTGTATTATATGGAAATTATTCCTTTTCCTTTTATTTTCGTGTTGCGAAATAGGATAACTTGTCATTTATGTAGGTCTAGTTTTTAAGTCCACTGAGTTGGCAAGGTTTAAATTTAATTAGATTGAAGTGTTCATATTTAGTGCACTTTTCCGATAAAGATTTAAGCTTTTGTCAAATTAGTCCAACATACAGAGCAACTTATCATATTTTTTCTTTTTGCGTGGTATCCAAAATAATTAAAAGTAAATAAAACACAGAGGCACAATACTTATGAGGAATTGAGCAAAATTCTTGAGGTCAAAATTGTACCTTTAGCTACTTCTTGAGGTCAAAAATTGTACCTTGAGCAAAATTCTTGAGGAATTGGATACCATGCCCAATTTAGCTACTTCCCAATGAACACCACATAAGGTCAAAATTTGAAGTTCCCAAGTCCTCAAGCTGACGAGTTAGAGTAGATTGTGCCTTGTGAATTGTGAGTCTAGTTTTCATGTCCACACGAAAATTGTATCAGCCACGGATTCGCAGGCCTACACCTATACCTTGAATGCTATCAATGTGCATGTTCGACTGTAAATGACCTCATATAATACGTGATAGTAACACTTTTTTGTATATAAATAACTTTATTTAACCTATTTTTATAATATTTTTAAAATTATATTATTTGTGTATTTTTTTTGTAACACTTTATTAATATATGATTTTTACATGTAACACTTTTAAACAAGTAAAACATTTCATGTAATGTAACACTTTTATATAAGTAGCACTTTTATATAAAACTTTTTAAAAGTTATTATTTGTTACAAATTAAATTATATTTTTCTTACATTAATTTAAACTATTAAGATTGTCTTATTAATGAATTTAAAATCTTCCGTTCGTTTACGTTATCTTAGAAAATCACCTACACGAAATTTGAACCAACATAATGTGGTTAAAATTGTATTGTATCACATGGTGAAATAACAAAGCAATATTTTAGATATGAATTTGTGAAGTTGAATCCTAATCATAATCTTGTATTAAAAGTTTTGTTCTAAAAATCGGACTAGGCGCCCGTCTAGACGGTGCCTAAGCGCTAGGCGCCACCAATCCGCCTACGATTTTCAAAAGTCGGTCAAAAAAATCGTCAGGCATCCCAGGCATTGCCTAGGCGCCAGGCTAGTTCTAGTTTTTTTTTTTTTTTTTTTAATTTTATGTCCCGAAACGACGTCAGTTTTGGGCCTATTTTTTGATTATCTTGATTTTGTAATATATGCTATGGTATTTTTATTTAACTAATGAACTTATGGATTTATGTTGTTTTGAACTTTGAATCGAATAATAGCTTTAAACTTGTGAATTATAACTTATGATTATTACTTTAGATTTTGTATTGTCATAGATTTTATTGCTGATTTTATTGTGTAGCAGGTAGTATGTTGAACTATTAAATGGTTGGATGTAAAGTTGTAAATCAGGTATTTATTCTCAAATTTTAGGCCCGCCCAGGCCCCGCCTAAACCCCGCCTAGGCGTCTTAGGCGCTAGGCGCTGGCCTGACGCCTAGCAGCCGCCTAGTGATTTTCAGAAACAACTGATTAAAAGTGAGACAATTATATATATATTATATATATATATAATATATATATATATATATATATATATATATGCGCGCGTATAATAGTTTAGCAGAGATATTAGCATGTGCTTCATTAAATCTTTAAGGTCAAAAGTTCAAATTTGAAAAAAGTCTTTTTTTTAGATTTATTAAAAGTGTTATCCAAAGAGTAAAAAATGCTATTAAAAAACAAAATGTTGTACATCCCCATAAAAAAGTAAAGGTGTCTTATGTAACATGGCTACCCCTAATTTTTCAAATAATTAATATTATGTTATAATGAAATCACCAAAATAATTTTTAAACAATCTTAATATTAAAAGTGTAATTTTTAATTTAATATTTATTATATAATTATATAATTTATAACATAACTCTTTCTCTTTTTATTTTCTAAGATCTAAACTTTAGATTTGTATTTTGATTTTACTTAATTAAATATAATTCGAATTCATAATGTTTGAAGAACTTCTTGTTCTTTGTGTCCATGAATTGGAATTGGTCACAAAATGGAAACGCAACACGTCTCATATATAATTTAATTATTGTGATATCTGATTAATTACGCTACTCTTGTACCCGTGCGATGCACGGTAGTACTCGTTAATAAAAATAATGTAAACTTATTTAATAATTAAAGTACAATATTTACAACTAAAATAAAGGGTAAAGGTGCAAAAATACTACTAATGTTTGTATCTAGGTGCATATAAACTCCTGATTGTAAAAGGAAAAGCAGAAAACAAGAACACACGAGAGACGGTGGAATTAGAGTTCTCTTATTCATCAAAAACTTCTTTTATATAGGGTATCAAATATATGTTTCATAATACATAAAGACAACAAATACGTGAATTGTCCTTCATCAGTTACTTATTGACGAAGGCACACTAATTGTGTTTTTCCTTCAACACTCCCCCTTGTGCCAAGTCAAATGGTGAAATTGTGTTTCATTGTTGCCTCGTTAAAACCTTGCCAAGTAACAAAACTCAATGGGAAAAATAAAACTTGGTCTAAGGAAAAAGAGTACAACACACCTATGTTGAGACTCCCCCTAAAGTTTACACCTCTCTGTGATATGTGAATCTATCAAGAGAACTTTGAAAGTCTACATTTCCTCAATATACTTGATTCTTGAGAAAGTGCATAGTTGTTGGTTGTAAAAGAGTTGTGGTGATATTACTCGTATTATCACATTTTCTCCAGTGATAGAGTTCAAGCCACTATTATCAGATATATGAATGGTTATAATATATACCTATGATAATCAAGAACTACTACATGTATGATAATGATCTCTTGACATGGATCGAATGAGTAAACAACATCAACGATACTATTTGGTGTTTTACAGTATGAAGTAAACTCAATATTTTCTTAAGGGGTCCCAGTTATATTTATGAATGGGAAAAATAAACTCGCGTCAATGATTTATTTTAGCTATCAAAGTACATTTTGATTCCATTCCAGTGATATTGCGCTTTCTTGAGTTAAATAATGATAACAACTTTGAGAAAGTAATATTTGGTTAAGTGTATTAGTAATGGTACAATAATGTGCATATTGTACATAGGAAGGGAATTACAGCTCCCACCAGTTCTTCGTCATTTCGTTAACGCAATTGATCTTTGCTTATATCTTCACTTTGACCAATCATAGGAGTACTAACATATTGCACTTATCCATATTTAATTGCCTAATCATCTTTTGGATATATGCAAACAATAGAATTTAGTATTCCACAAAATCAGGTTAGTTTAAAGCCTTCACATTACCGAGTTTTTCCATGATTCATTATCTCAAATTACGAATTTCAAATAACTAGCGATATTTCTTATTTCATTAAGAGTTGATATTATGTTCATATCATCGACATATACAACTATAATCGCAAATTTGAAACTTATTTTCTTTATGAATACGCAAGGGCGTAGATTATCTTTTGCCAATCAAGTAGTCGCTTAGATGGTTATACCACATCCGTCTAGATTGTTTCAATCCATATAGTGAGCGTTTCAATTTAATTACAAATGCACTCCGTGGGTTAGAGTCACTTGCCTTGGCAAGAAAAGGCCAGCTGATTCAAGCTTTTGTGCACCCCAAATATATATTTTTAAATTAAAACATTCAAGCTTGCTCGCAAGAGTACGAGGAACTTGTAGGGTGGTAAGTTGACTTGTGTCGATCTCTCGAGGACAACTGTTCGCTCTTTTAGATGTTTTTCTTAATCACAATTAAACAAATAATTCATAAAGAGGGTTTTTTGAAGTTTTGATTTAATTATAAACTAAGGATTAAAGTAATATTAAATTTAAACTAATTAACTTTAACTAAATTACCAACTAGAATTTAAAAGAAATAATTAAATTAAATCAAATTACTTAAACCTAAGAGTTAAGAAATAATTAACCTAGTAATAAAACGCATCGATGATTTATTATTCAAAACCTAATCTATTCTCAAGAATAACGTAAACAAATCTAAGAAACATGAATATAAGCAACTATCATGAAGCAATTTGATCATATGAATCTAAAAACGGAAACTTAAACATGAATCAATTCGCATAAATAAACTCGATGAACTCAATATCCAAAACTCAATCATAAACTAACTAAAAACTGAAAGTAAATTGATTTGATTGTTCAACAAACCAAAGTTCATCAATCAATTCAAGAACGTAAAGTAAATCTAACTGTTTAAGCTTAAGATCTAATAACTAAACTAAGAAAGCAATAAAGAGTTTAAAAAACTTATTGAAACTAGTAAAAACATTTATAATCTCAAGCTACTCCGAAGAAAAAATGGTAGATCTTGGTCGAAGAATGGGCCGCGCGCTATCGAACGTCTTCGGAACTCGCAAGCGTCGAATCCTTGATCTTGATCTTTAATCTACGCTAAAGGGTGTTGAAAACGTATTTCTAAACCCTAGGAATACTTTTTAGTAAGTTTATAATGACCTAAGTACGCTCCAAACTCGGATTTATGACTTGGTATTTATAGAATTTCGATTTCTTGGAGGACAAGTCACATAGGTCGGCTACTGGGCCCGTTAACGGTAGCACTTAACGGTAAGGAGCTACCGTTAAAGCTATCGTTATGCTCGCAGTCCTTCTTTTACGGTGATATATACGGTAGGCGTGTAATCGTTAAACCTATTGTTATGCTTGCAGTCGTCCTCTAACGGAGTGGTTAACGGTGAGGTTAACGGTGCGGGCTACCGTTAAGTATTACGGTGCTCTCCAACGGTAAGGTTACCGTTAGGCTAACCGTTAGCCTTCAAGAATTTGCTACTTTTTCACTGGAACGCTCGATTCTTGTATCTTAATCATCAATCTTCATCTCTTACATGCTAAGCCTCTCCGGTTACTTAGCTGTATGGCGAAAAATAGAGATATTTCACCTTTTTGCATCAATTGTGGTCAAAACATGGTAAAATAAGATGGAAACACAAATATACGAATTTAAGCTTAAACTATCCAACTTATACCAAAAACAATAAGAAAAAGTAACTAAAATACTACTAAAAATGAACATAAATACGTGTTAATCACCAGCAAGTACTTTCGTATATATCTCTAAATCATGATCCCAATAGAGATATGATGTAACCATAGGTATAAGTTTTATTCTTGTTGAGGATTTTATTTTTGGGAATAATTCCTTATTTAGTTGTTTGTCTTTCTTGGACTCATAATAAATTAGGGAACTAGATTTAGAACTTTATTTGTTTCCTAGTTTATGATTAGGACTTTAATTAGTTTCCTATATTTTATTTAGGATTTATTTTCCTTGTGTATCAAGACTAGGACTTTAGGACTTGTCTATTTAAGACAACACAAGGACACAAGACAAATTAATCTTTGCCACAACCAAGAGACGCACGGAAAAGTAAGGAACGAGCGATGCAAAGCATCAAGGAAGAACACAAGCAAGATAGCTACTTGGAGCCATTGTTCGAGATCAAGAAGTTCTTCAAAGTTGCGTGACCAACGGAGAAGATCTTTTCATCACGGCGACAAGTATTTAGTATCAAGTGTTTGATACTTTAGTTTTCATATATTACTTATTATCTTTTGTATTAATCGTGAACAAGAAAGTAATATAGTTTTCGGGTTTGTACACCCAAGTTCACAAGTACTTTTACTTGTGAACTGAATTTAATTTATTGTGTTCTTAAGTTTTATTTCCGCTGCATATTTTTAATTTTATGCTGGTTGATGTTGTTAGTCAGTGTTGTTTAACATTATTAACAACATCATAAAATTGAGACTTATTTTCAAAACCATAAACCTTCAAATTCTACAATTGGCATCTAAAGAGGGTTACTTAACCTTTTAAGTACTAATCCTTATTTGTCTAGGTACTATGGATACAGAGGATAATGAATCTCTTGACGAGTACGAGAAGCTGTGCATTGAGCATAAGCAATTATTTGTTAGTTGGGCAAAACAAGTATTCAAAGTCAAGGATCTTAAGATCGAGGTGGATAAACTGACTCAGGAAAAGGATGAACAACTGAATATAATTATCCGATTGGAGTCATCCCTCACCAAAAAGAATGATGATCTAGAACGAGTAAAGACCAAATTGAAAAAGTTCCAAGAAACCCTCACAAACCTCAACAAGGGCAAGGCCAAGTTGGATGAAGTTATGGAATCGAGTATCCCGGATTCTTCGAAACACGGGATTGGATACAAACCTTTCAAAAGCCAGATGCAAGTCAAAAGATGAAGTCGACCAAACGCCGAAAAAGGAGAAGAAGACAATATGTGTGCCATCACTGTGGTGAACCAGGTCACATACGACCATACTGCTGGAAGCTTGTTGGCAAGCAAACTCATTTTAAAAGGTCGAAGCTGACTGCTGAATCCAATGTTGGTTTCTTGAAAACCAACATCAAAACCAACACCAGGTTAAAAAAGGTTTGGGTCAAGAAAAATCATATCAAGTGCAACATGATCTATTCCTCTCTGAAGTCTCACATCCCTGGAGCCTGGTATTTTGATAGTGGATGCTCTAAGCACATGACCGGCTCGGAAGATCTCCTCTCGAATATTGTCAAGTTTCAAAGAGGAAAGATTAAGTATGGTGGAGGTGCAAATGGACAAATCATTGGTCAAGGAACCCTTCATGTACCTGGTATTGCAAAGATTAAGAACGTGTTGCTGGTTAAAGGTTTAACGGCGAACTTGATAAGTATTAGCCAACTGTGTGATGGTGGTTTCAATGTCAAGTTCACTCATTAAAGATGCGAATTTTATGACGAAGGCAATTCATGTATTCTCATTGGTCAGAGGACCTCAGATAATTGCTATCAAATCAATGGAGAGATTGGTCAGGAAGGATGCTGTGATCGGACTACCTAAGCTCAACACTAAAGTTGTTCCTGTTTGCGAGGCGTGCCAGAAAGGAAAGGAGGTCAGGGTGCCACATCTAATAGTACAATGTCTCACTACCTCATATTGTTTCGAACTCCTTCATATGGACCTTTTGGGACCACTTGAAGTTGAGAGTCTTAGTGGTAAAAGGTATGTTCTTGTGATAGTAGATGATTTTTCTCGTTTTACTTGGGTAGAATTTTTAAAAGAAAAATTTGAGACTTTCGAAACATTTAAAAAACTTGCAAAAAGGTTGTGTGTGCAATTTGGTGTGAATATTGGTAGGATTAGGTCTGATCATGGAAAAGAATTTGAGAATGCATCTNCATTTAAAAAACTTGCAAAAAGGTTGTGTGTGCAATTTGGTGTGAATATTGGTAGGATTAGGTCTGATCATGGAAAAGAATTTGAGAATGCATCTTTTTCAAAATATTGTTCCAAAGTTGGTATAACTCATGAGTTTTTTTCACCCATCACCCCCCAACAAAATAGGATAGTCGAACACAAAAATAGATCTCTCATAGAAATGACTAGGACTATGATTATTTCAAATGGGGTTGCTAAACGTTTTTGGGCAGAAGCAATGAACACTGCATGCCATATAATTAATAGGGTGTATTTTCAACCAGGGTCTTGTGTTACTCCCTGTGAATTATTGATGGACAAAAAGCCAAATTTGAGTTATTTTCATATTTTTGGGTGCATTTGTTATGTGCTAAATGGAGGAAATCATCTTTCATTTGAATTCTCTTAATTCTTGTTTTGAATCTTGCTAACCGCGTGTTTCAGTGGAGTTGTAATCGGACGGTTGGACAGGTAATAAACATATTGATTTGGTGAGTGAAAAATTGCTTTGCAAAGGCTTTGTTCAACTATGGTGATGGTTTATAAAAATCTGGCTCTATCTCGGTTTTAATTTATAGTTGGGATTTATGATTTTTATTATCCAAATAAGAGATAGTGGGCTATTTAAGCATAGAGATCGTGTGTCTTATTTTGAGAAAGAGTGGGGGAGTTATTTTTTAGCTTTACTTTGTTCATCCCCTTCTTTATCTATTGCTTACGACTTTTCCATATTGACAAAGTTAATGTTTTTACTTTTTCTTTCTCCAAATTTTACTGTCTACGACACTTGATTTTTTGTTTGTATTTGTTTTCAATCTCTTGTAAAATATCGAACTCACCATCACCCTGCAAAGTTCCGGAAACATACTGTGCGTCTAGATAATAAGAAAACTCCATCCAAAGAGAGAAAAGAAGAAGTCCAAAGCTGTCGTATCAGCCCATGTTGGTTCTGGTGTTGTGTCATCGAAACCAACATCCCCTGCAGACAATCCTGCCTCCTCTCCAAACTTCAATTTTGACAATGTTCCATCTGCCAGTGCACCGATGTTAATATTTGCCTCCGACCACTCTGCTAGCTCTGATGAGGCTCCATCTCAAGCCATCGAGATTGAAGACATGGAACCAATCTCCACGAGGTTCTTGGCGAGTGAAGCTGAAGAGCTGTTCTTGGGATTTCAAAATCGAGGCATGATTGCTGAGCGCCAAATCCCCGTTGCTGTTTTCGTGAAGCAGACAATGATTACCTTCTTTAGGCACCGAGGCACCTCTTCGAGCTGGTGTCATGTCCGGTGTTGGTTCTGGTATTCCCAACATCAGTACCAACATGATTCATTTTTCTGCTCCGTTTGTCCTAGCCCAGATTACTTTGTTTGATAACCAAGTTGCACAGCACTAGGCGCTTCGGGACTTGTTTTTTGAAGTCCTTTTGCTTTCAGAACAAAAAGGGGAAGGAGAATGTGAAGACGCTGCTGTGAATGTGGTTCGTTTTTGTTTATTTTAAACAATGGTTACTTCATTTAGGGGGAGTTTCTAATGTAGGAGGAGCTTCTAATTCAGGGGGAGTTTTTAGTATTTTGATCATTTTCATGCGTCTTGGGTATTTCGTCCAGAAAGGCAAAAGGGGGATATTGTTGAGGATTTTATTCTTGGGAATAATCTCTTATTTAGTTGTTTGTCTTTATTGGGCTCAAAATAAATTAGGGAACTAGATTTAGGACTTTATTTGTTTCCTAGTTTATGATTAGGACTTTAATTAGTTTCCTAAATTTTGTTTAGGATTTATTTTCCTTGTGTATCAAGACTAGGACTTTAGGATTTGTCTATTTAAGACAACACAAGGACACAAGACAAATTAATCTTTGCCACAACCAAGAGACGCACGGAAAAGCAAGGAACGAGCGACGCAAAGATTCAAGGAAGAACACAATCAAGATAGCTACTTGGAGCCATTGTTCGAGATCAAGAAGTTCTTCAAAGTTGCGTGACCAACGAAGAAGATCTTTTCATCACGGCGACAAGTATTTAGTATCAAGTGTTTGATACTTTAGTTTTCATATATTACTTATTATCTTTTGTATTAAGCGTGAACAAGAAAGTAATATAGTTTTTGGGTTTGTACACCCAAGATCACAAGTACTTTTACTTGTGAACTGAATTTAATTTGTTGTGTTCTTAAATTTTATTTCCGCTGCATATTTTTAATTTTACTCTGGTTGATGTTGCTAGTCAGTGTTGTTTAACATTGTTAACAACATCATAAAACAGAGACTTATTTTCAAAACCATAGACCTTCAAATTTTACAATTCTCATTCTTTGGAATTATAACATCATCTATTATGGGAGTGTACATATCCTCATAGTCAATTTCAGGGCGTTGTGAGAAACTTTGTGATTTAAGTCTAGATTTGCATCTCATGGCTTTATTTTTCTCGCTACGCTTTCTGACAAAACTTTGTTTATGTCCTACATGCTTTACACTTGGTGAGGTTAGCACTACCAGACCAAATACCTGTCTTACTGGTAGTGTTAGTTCTACTTGGATTCATTATAATTAGGCAAATTTGCTCTTTGTTGACATTTCAATAGAGCGTGGTTCGATACTATCGTGATCTATAATTCCTTGAGAAACAGTGTATATATCATCAATGTGTGATGAAGATCTTTCCATCAACTCATATAAACTCCCATTGTACATTGAAATTTTTTTATTCTCTGGAATCATATTAAATATCGGAGCGTCCTCCAGTAATGATTCATGGACATAAGTATAACTAGAGATAATCTCATGAGAGTAATTTTCTTCATTGATTATCAATTGAAGTTGTGACATACATGCCCTCTTATTCCTTGGGCGGTTATTGATCGAACCAAGTGACCTCCCCCTGTTCCTTCTAGGAGTCATGACCTCAATCACACCTCCACTAAGTATGGTTGCAATGTCTTAATTTATGATATTGTGACTCTTATGGAGTCTTTTAACCTTGCAGACACATTTGCAGCTAGTATATATATATGATCTCGTCACTTTAGAAATTGAGTCTTCTATACTTTGAAGATCAATTATTCACTTTACTTTACTTTCACGTTAGATTGTGAAATGCGGTGATTATAATGAGAACTCATCCTTATATGTGAACCTAGGGACTTATCTTGACCATTAGTTTGGATAATTTTAATGGTTGAGAACATGATATGTCAGCAGGGGTAATGATGTAAAAAAAACTGCATTAAATTAATAAAAAAGGGTATTTTGGACATATATCAATGTTTATAAAGAGCACTGCATTGCTCTTTAAAAAGCACAACGGGTAAAGACAAGAAAGCACTATGACTGTATACAAAAAAGCATCACAAATCTCGTCTATAACTATTGTTACGTAGGCAAATTCAAAATTTAAAATAAAACTCAAATCTTCAACAAATCATAACTTTCTAAATTTTTATTCATTTTAAATAAGATATGTATCAAATTAATCACATTCCCAAGATCTACGATTTAAGATTCATATTGCATGTTTACAAATGTAAAAATAAATTAAATTAAATTAAATTAAAAAGCCTGAATATTAAAAGCATCGCATATAACTAATTTTAACACTACAGTACTGTATAAAAAGCACCATTATTTACGAGTAAGAATTTGTATTTTTACTATATAACTAGTGCTTTTATAATAAAGTAGCAATGCTTTTTTAATATGTTGGCAGTGCTAGTTTATTTAAAGTGCTTTCCTTATATTGTTGCAGCACTATTTTACTACACTACCACTGCATTTTTTCAATGGGGGGAGGATTCTATGGTTTAGGAGAATAGGATTCCGGCAACGGACTCTGCGCTAGCTGGCGAGTCCGCTATGATGTCTGAGACTGGGCCGTTGTAATCGGTCATCATCGCCGCCGAGTTTCACCATCGCCGCCGTTCAAAATCCTCACCGCCTCGCCGAGTTTCACCATCGCCGCCGTTCAAAATCCATTCCTGAAAGCAAATAAACAGCGACAGCCAGTAAAGGGGATTAATTATGTTGTTTTCTAAAAAATAAAAATTCTAAACCAAAATCGAAACCACCATTCCTGACTGTTTCTACCAAAATTCCCGAAACCATCACCCATGATCCTAACCCTGCAGCCCCATAATAATGGCCTGAGTCAGACCAACACTCACCATCGCCGCCGTTCAAAATCTTCACTGCCTCGCCGAGTTTCACCATCACTGCCGTTCAGAATTTGAGGGAGAGGTATTAGCCGCTGCCGATTTCTCCCAAAAGCCAAACCTGTGGCCCGATTCAAAAGACCCGGGTCGCCACCCCAGCAGCCCTCCATTGCAATCACCATCTCCACACCGCCGCTCGATGACACCAGGATCTCAGTCCGTCGGGACGTCGACGAGTCGAAGGAGGAGGAGAGGAGATATGTGTCGCCTGCATCCAGTCATCGGAGGAATACCGCCATGCATGTCGCCACGCCACCTCCCGTTCGCCTTTGTCAGAGCTGCCATTGCCGGTTTGTCACCATCGGAGAAGGGAGTAGGATTGTCGGCAGAGTTTCGATTTGGGGAAGAATATGGAAGAGACGGGGATTTTTGGATTTGATTTGATTTCATAGCATTAGGTAAAAAGACATAAACCCCCTTTTTCTACCATATTATTGATTTAATGAAATTAAAGAAAGTAGAAAAAATCTTGTATACACACATGATTAGATATAGGGCTTTTATTTGGTCCTAGGTTCACATATAATGACGGGGTTCTTATTTGAACCCAATCATATATATATACTCCCTCCGGTTCATTTTAAGTGTCATTTTAGAGGTTAAATTTTGTTTCAAATTAAGTGACGTTTTACAACTTTTTACATATTTTTTTCAACTTTATCCCGCTCATTTAAAGAAACAAAGCAAAATTATGATAATAAGATAATTATGAGTAAAGAGGTAAAAGAGTGTAATTATAAATATTATTAATTGATTAAGGGTGTAGTAGTAAAATTTATATGTTCCTTAATTGTTGACGTAAATTCTAAAACGACACTTAATAAAAAGGGAGGGAATATATCTATATCTATATATCTATATCTATATCTATATCTATATCTATATCTATATCTATATATATATATATATATATATATATATATATATATATATATATATATACACATACACACACACACATACATACATGTAATGAATTCTATATTCTAATAAACAATAACAGATACAATGACTTTTTTGACTTTAATTCCTATTGCATTATCTAATTAGGAGTTAATTTTAATTAATACAAATATACATGTAATTAGTTTTTAGCGGGATATATAAATTACTATTAATAGAAATATATATTTCTCACCAAAAATAAGAGCAATCTAGAAATTGACTGCTCTCTTATTATATAATTATAGATTATTTGAGTGTCACGAAGAAGAAACCTAGCTCCTGAAGAAAACCCTATACCGGTCAATCTTCATCTTAATTACGCCGCAGAGCTTTTTTTGAATGATTTTTGATTAATTAACATTTGACGTCTTGTTGGAAAGTATAAACGTCGTTATCCTAATGCATGTGTTAATTATGAATCTATAGTTGGGTCACATTTCAATTTATGAGGTAATTTGTTCATTTACCACATTCCTCAAGAGTTTGGTGACAACGAACTTGCAAATGCCTTTCATCATGTTTGTAGGGTTTGGAACGCCAAGGTTAAGATAACTGGAGCAAGCAAGTGTTTCAGTACAATATATGTGAGTTTCTATTTAATTTGAATTTTATGTTTACATTGTATATTTTCGTGTATATCCAGGATTTGTCGGTTACGATCCACCTGTGGCAACACAAAAAGCAATTAACATGATGAATGGCTTTCAGTTAGGTGACAAGAAATTGAAGGTTCAACTTAAAAGAGATAATAAGCAAAACAAACCTTACTAACCTAACCGAGAGAAAATTCTCAAGCATGAAATGATCACACGTGGAAAATGCGGCAGTTTGAGCTAATGAAACATTTAATTCTTCATTCATTTGTAACATGGATACTCAGTAAACTGTAATTACTAGTTTACTGACTTTATTTTTAAACATTTATTGGATATAAATTTTCTGAAAAAACTATATCGTCTATCATCTAGAAAGGACTAATTTCTTTCGTTAATGTTCTCTTGGAGTATTGCCTTCCAAAATCGCTCGTATCTTGGTTTTCGATTCTTAAGCTTTAGTGTTAACTGTAATATTTCGAGAATGTTGCTTCTTAACATCATATCTTCAAGTTACACTTAAAACAAAAGCACACCATCACCAACTAAATATTTCATCGAGTTTTCAACTAAATACTTTCATCCAGTTTTATAATATTGAGATTCAGAAGCTTTCCTGGCATTAGAGCATCTTTACTCCAAGGTTTTGTGAAGGTTTGAAAGGGTAGGGGAAGATTAAATGAGGTGGGGTTGGGAAGGGGGATACGCAGACCGAGGGGAAGAAAAGAGGAGGGAAAAAAGAAAAACAAAAGGAGAGAGGGTAAGGTGGGGCGGCATCTGCTGCCCCTGACCAAAAGGAAGAGCGCGTGCCCAACACGCGCCGAATGGGAGGTGAGGCCGTGGGGCCCACCTCCGCAGCTTTTTTCTTCCTTCCTTTTTTCTGTTGCAGCTTCTTTCTTTTTTGTTTTGATTTGCTTGCATGTGTTATATATATATATATATATATATATATATGGGTGGGTTCAAATGATAACCACGTTCTTATATTTGAACCTGCGAACTAGTGATTTTATTATACAATTCAAATGCTTTTAATTAAACAAGGAAATACATAAAAAATCTAATTCATCCATTTAATTAGATTTAAGGCTCATAATTGACCATAGGTTCACATATAGAGACATGGTTCTCATTTGAACATAATCCTATATATATATATATATATATATATATATATAATTTAAAAAAGAATTTAATATAATAAATAATTCTTCACATAAAAAAAAATAAAATTTTATTATTAATTAAAATTCTGAAGTACTCATAAATATTATTATAATTGAAAAAAAATCAATAACTTATATATAAATAAAGTAAAACATCACATCTTATCTCAAAAAAAAATTTATAAATTATTATTATAATAGAATCATGAATTTATGATTAAGTAGATTTACTAGATTTAATAGATTAAATAGTTTAAATAGATTTAATAGATAAAATATAAATAGTATTGGAATATGAAAAATAAGAATTAAAATTGTTGGTGAACATTTGAGAGCCATAAAAAGTAGGTTTAGGAGTGTGAAGGATAAATTAGATAAAAGGGGTTGGGGAGGGAAATAAAAAGGGGAAATAATTTTAATGATGTGGAGGAGATTTTGGTGATTTGGCATATTGAAAATTGAAAAGGTGAAAAAGGATTGAGTCTTGGGCTAAAGATGCTCTTAGTATACTTCAAATAAGAATCTCCAAGTGAATTACCATATATCTATTATTTATGAACTTGAACCATCCACCACAAGGTCCACAATTACCGAATACACTTATTCAGCCTCGAAGTTCCCACACTTTTATACTAAACCTCTTCTTAATTCTCTACTATGCAATCTAGAATCATCTTTAGAACACACTATACAATTTCATTTCAAGAAACAACTTAGCGGGTGAGGGATCAAGAATCCAGCAAAAAGATTGAACAATATGTGAAATGGCAGCTACCGAAGGTTCGGTGTTATCAAGACTAACATCATTCCCATATAATTGAAGTACATCATTGTTCAAAACATGGTGTAGAAATACCAAAAGTGCTGGAGAAAATGAATTTGGCAAAATTATATATGATAGTTTTGACCAAATATTTCAAATGTAAATAGGTCGTTAATCTCGAAAATAAACGTCAAATTCTTAATATACATTTCGAGTAGATTATCGTGTTATATTTACTTTTACAAATTCATATTCAGGTGAGTGAAAAGTCAATGACCAAAATTAAACATTTGAAAGGTAAAGAGAGTGTGTAATTTCCTAAATAACAAAAATATGACATATGAATGATATTTATTGTTTTATGGAAATTGAATCATTAAAGATGGTGGACCACAAACTATTCCTTGAGCTTTAAGCTTTCAAGTTTTTATTGTGAGTAAGACAAGAAGATTGGCCTGTAATAGAAATACTAATTCCTACAATTTCCTGCATTATTTAAGGTCTCTCAAATCTATAAATATCAACTCCTGGTAAAATATACAAGAACATTATAAACATGTTACTATGCACTCATGCATACATATCATACTCCTACCTGCCTCACGTATCATATAGCCTACAGTTAGAATTTTGCTCAATGTCCTACAAAATCTTGTTCGCTAGGGTGACTGGATTGATTGCTCCTTCCGGTATTGTTGTCGTTGCATCCTGTGAGATTTTTTGTCATAAATTCGTGAAAATTGTATTAGGCGCAATAGGAATTTTAAGGAAAGAGTTTGCTTATTTTAACACTTTTTTGTTTCGTTATTTTATTTACGTTTATATATTTAATTGTGTTAATATCTGTTAGTTCAAATTATTACGCGTTGTAATCCTATTTTATTGTTGTATTCCCAACAAAAAGACCTTATACGAAGACCAATAAAACTCAATCATCGGATATGCGATGACCGTGAATGCAATTGTTTGGGCTAAAAGGTATGGACTTTCGATTATGACCTGAAATTCAAGAGGCACATATATTTAGAAAGCTCTTCTTTTCTTAATATATACAGTAACCATATGAAATCCAGGTGATATTAAGGTAAATGTATATACCTATGTGCTGAATAAGCCTACGAAATATACATTACTACAAATCTTTGCTGTTTACATCGAACCGAGCACATTCAATAAACTCAATATATTTCTATTTAAATGGAAGAAGAAAAGAACAAAACAATGTTAGATCGCTATGAAAAGAGCAACACATTGATGCCATTCCAATCTCATAACAAAAGCGACGATAAACAGAAGAGAACCCCAAAGCTAAAATCAACTAAAAACAAACCAAGAATCCTAAACATTATGTCTATAACTTCATCAATCAAATAAACATATTCAGCTTAATTGTCAATTAAAATCAAAGTTAAAGTGAATCATCAAACAGTTTTAATTGCATCAACTAAACATTTTGTGCAATAAACTTTATTTGATATCAAAAATCTCTCACGCGGCAACATTTACACCAAAACTCGAGAAAAAAGAAAAAAGAAACTCAGTGCAACTATGTTCTATTAAATTAATTAAAAAAGTCAATCTTTAATCTAAATTCACAAAGTTAGGATAAAAATGGAGTCAATTTCTCACAGGGAATAACATTTACCGCCAAATTCAAATATTAGAGTCTGACAAGCTTAACTTACCCCTAGAAAAACAACCACGCAACAATAGGTCTTTAATTTGTAGAAAACTTTCAATTTTTAGAAACCAACTCCTCCCGATAAACTAACTAAAATCCCAAACAACGAAGTTGTGACCATATTAGAATACAAATTTACTAGTAAATACATCGATAGATAAATACATCGTATACTTGTCCGTAGAATAGTTCAAGTAAAATTATAAAAGTGTTATAATTATTTGTTATATCACACGTATTGAATTATATCCTAAAATCTATATATGTTTTTGTTATCTGGTCTTGTTTTTTCATTTTTTTCCCTCTATTAAAAACAAGTTCTTCTACATTATTTTAAAAATAGCTGGAACTTGGAAATGGAACCAAAACTATACACCTCTTTCGTTTCAATTCAGTAACAATAATAGACAATTCGATTCCCAGGAAAATTTGAGAGAGAGAAATGAGATGTAGGTGCAAAATGGGCATCAAATCGAATCTTAAATTCGACAATGACCCCGACACGACAGGTTAATACAAAAGATGGAGCCTATACATGCACTCTATGTCGAGAAACATGAAATAAAGAAAATGACATAATTGTCCAAAAATACTTTTTGAATAATAATAATAATAATAATAATAATAATAATACCTGTTTTCTGAACTTGTGCCCATGTGTGTATGGCCCCTGCCCACCTTCAAGTAAAGAAATTGGAAAATGAGACAAAAGAGCCCCCTAAAGTAGCAGCCCTTAATGATGTACACTTTTTTTTTTCCTCACGAACTTTCTTACTTTTCATTTTCTTCTAGTATTTAGATCACATTTTTCTTTAATTAATATAGTAGCATTTACAGCTTTTTCTGTTTTCTTTATGCAATGATGAACTAACCTATCGAAAAAATTGTACAGCATCCAGTCCAATTGTAATTTGTAACTAAAAAGAATCGCGGTACTTTTACTTACATTCCCATCCATCTTTTTTACCCTTCTGGGTTTTCTGTATCAGCCTGTTAGTTAAACTCTTGTGATCCCCTTTATTTCCATTCCAGAAAATAACACAGCTTTTTTTCCCTATATGTGTACGGATGCATATTAATAAAAAGAAAATCTTAAATCCAATTTTAAATTTTTAAATCAAATAATCTCTATTTTTGTTAATTAGTTCAAAATTATGATATTAAAATCTGAACACCCTTGTTATGAGAAATATTAATAATAATATTTAATAATATTATAATCATATAATAATGATAATTTATTTGCAGTTGGGTAAATTTCTTACTTGATGGCAAAAAATATCTTATTTGATTGAAAAAATTTCTTACTTAGATATTGATATTCAGATGTCTTTTGTACTTATTTCTTATTAAACAAAGTTTCATTTTTTTAAATAAAATTCTCTTAGTTAATACTTAGTACAACAATTATTACATTCTTATTTGATGATAGCCATAATTTCTTACTTAGAAGATTTTGAGCCAAAAAAGTCTATTAGGAAAAAAAAAATTAGCTGGAAAATTTTTAAGTCAGGCAAACACTGAAGGTAATTATTATTATTATTATTATTATTATTATTATTATTATTATTATTATTATGTGTTCAAAATTTAATTAAATATGGCAAATTGATTAATATTCGAAAAGACTAGTGTTTAACTCAATTACAACCAAAAAAAATCCAAATTTCTAAAAAACATATAAATACCCTTGAACTTTGATTTTTACGTATCGTTTAAATTTTCTAAACCAACGGCATACCATTGCAATGCAATTTTATGAGGAAAATAAATAGTGTAATCATAACTCAAAATGAGTTTATGGTTTTCAAAAACATCTTTTTGTTTTACAATTAGACCAAAACCTTAGGGGTCTTTTCAGATTATTCTTTTTTTAATTATGGAGTGGTTGGGGAAGTGGGGGCTAGGATGAATTGTTTTTGATTAACTTGCATTACAAATGATTCATACAATGATACTAGGGGACAAAAAATGTACAAAAAAGAAGGGCATATTGCTAAACTATTATGGTAAAATAAAGAGTTAGAATACTGGTCTATGTTATATATATCAATGATGATAAGAGTTGTGTGTGGTCCAGCACACAACTAAAGAGAGAGGGTACAAAATGAACAAAGACAATAATACCCCCAACCCATTCAAATCAGTTCACCTGTCCTTCCAAGGCTTTTACTGCCCATGCATTATGTATTAGTTGTAACTACTATAGTATTTGATGATGACAATAATCTTGATAACATCCTTTTTTTTTCCCTGCTGTTGTGGGTAATATTTTTGGCCATACAGCTATTCAACTTCTTTTTACTTCCTTGTATATGCTACAAAAAACTTTCTGCATCAACCAACAAACAAAAGCAAAAAAAGATTAATTAATCAGATGAAATCTAATTTACATACCAAAAAACATAAAAACTTATAATTACAAATTATCCCCTTCAGGTTTGAAATTGTCTTTAAAATCCGGGACATCGGGGTAGTTGTAATTTTAAAAGATATATCTGGGGTTTTAGTAATTAAGGTAAAAAAAACAGATTTTTTTTTGTAATTAACCATATATACATATATTTATAGATATATAGATAGATAGATACGTGTGTGGAATAATTTTATTTCAAAAATTAGAAATCTCACCAAGCTAAAGTTAATTCCTGCTTGCTAGCCATGAACAGATCTAACAGATCTACATTTCAATGGCTTCTTGCCCAGACGAAAACCTGATTACATTAGGTTACCGGAAATAAATTCCAATTTCTTGAAATGGTGAAAAAGTAGACAGCAAAGGATAATAATAAGTAAAAAATAAAAGCAGTAGAATAATACCTAGGCATTTGAAGGTAACACGATTTAAGAGAAGCTATGGTGAGGGGCGAGCTGCCGGACAACAGAGGATCGTTGCTAGATGATGAGATTTGTACACCTTCGTTAGCTTCGGATAAAGACTGCGAAAAACCACAGTGGTTTTCAGCAGCCGATTTCGTAGGTGAAGCAAATAGATTATCTGGAAGCACGTGCTCAAAGCTGCATGCACGTCACAAACACGATGAGCAGACAATTCGGGTTGGGGGTGGGGGTAGAAAATAACTGCAGCGTAAAAAAAAGGGGGATAATTACAAAATATAACCCTAGGATTCAGTCAATTTACAAAAAAAAAACAAATTACCTTTCAAAATTACAAATATCCGCTCTTGGGGACATAATAAGTAAACAATTCAGTATTTGTAAATTATGAAAGGAAACAGGTTTTTTTAATTAGGTGAACCTCGGGGGTAGTTTTCGTAATTACCCCAAAAAACAGATTAAACATTTCGGATATTAATTAATACGTAATCGATCAAATTTCACAATATTGATTGATATTTATATAAATTCCCCATACAAAGGAGTATTTTCAGTATCTATAATTATGAAAGATAAGTGGGTTATATTTAATTAAAATAAAACTCGGAGGTAGTTTTTGTAATTAACACTAAAATTTACAGGCAGATGACACGTTTTTTTACCCACAATATTGATTTAAATATTACATAATTTCCTCTGAAGAAAACATCCAACATATGTCTACCTGTCATGGAGATCAGAGTCATCAGAATTTCTACGATGAAGCTGATCGCCACCGTCGACATTGTTATCAACGAAAAATTCAGTTCCTTCCGAAACCTTCTTCTCATCAGCTGATTCTTGGCCGCCATCAAACTCTGCCATAACAAATTTCAGTATAACAGACCAAAAAAAGGCCAATTAGACAAATCTGAGGTTAAAGTAAATTTAAATATATTTAAAATTAAGGCCACATGCTATCAACTTAATGGTACCATCTGAATGTTCTTGATTAATGGAATCAGAGGAATTGGCGAGATGTTGATTAATCAGAAACTGAGAGTGACGTGGAGAGGAATAAGGGAAGGTTGGCAGATAATGAAAATTATGGTTCTCGTTTTTCAGGTCCATTAGTTTTAAATTCATCATTCTTCGGCCTTGGAGTTCAATCGCATGCTGCATTTCTGTCTCCTGCTCTAATTTCCTCCTCAGCATCATCTCCCGTGGACTCAACATCATTCTAGGCCCTACAGTCCCAAAATTATAAAAATAAAAAACAATAAAAAATAAATAAATAAAAGTCAGTTATTAGAGTAAATTATTACCAAATGGGGTATCAAAGTGCTCTCCAGAATCAAGTCCAGAAGGGCTCAAACACTGTTGCTGCTGATGTTTCCTAGAAATGATTCAATGTTTAAGAAAAAAAAAAGTCAGCATTAGTAGGCGCGAAAATTTAACAAAGGTCAAAATGGAGAATAAACAAAATACGTTAAAAATATTACTTCTCTTTGAATTTCCCTTTCTCTTTGTAAGGTTTGACGAGCACACGCGAGTCGCACACGAAATGAGGGTTCCCTTTTGCCAGAATGAGCTTAACGGTCTCCGGATAGACAAACGTCACGAAACCAAACATCCGTTTCTGCTGATATGGAATTCTAACGTCTTGCACTGGTCCAAACATACTTCGAGAAAATAACAGAACCATTTTTACATATATATATATATAATCAGTTTCATTTCAAACAGATATTTTTTTTTTCAAGAATCGAAGTTTAGATTGAATTCCAAATTTATTACCTGAAGTAATTAGAGACGTCTTCTTCTTTAAATGTACTGTCGGCCGGAAATGTCAAGTAAATTTGCCGGGCAACCGAGTTTGCACTGGAACTTAATCCGAACGGTGCCATGTCACCCCCGTCAGGTTTAAACCTGTTGAATTAATATAATTCACAAATAAAGTATACATCTTATTGAAAATAAAAGATCAAACTTCACTAGTGACCCAAAAGTCACAAGATGTCGCACAGACATAATTCGCCGATTAACTTAGACGTGGCTGATATTCCACACAAACGAATTATCAACATTGTGAGTTTTTCACAAATTACATCACATTAGCACAACACAATGCAGAATAGAATTCGATGGGGGGTAAAAAGTAATGCTGAAAGTTCACCACAGATGGCTAAAGATGTGCCTTCATACCAACTGAAAGTACATCTAAGAATAATTAACCTTTGTTCCCCCCTAAAAATTACCATAAATACAATGCCACGAGAATTTCAGAAATGATGAATAAAAAAATAGAAAAAATCACGTAGCTTCTTAATCAAAAAGGTCAAAACACATGTCAAAAAAAAGTCAAATCTTTTTACATTTAAGAACAATTAACCTCTGCAATGATAATTACCTTAGATTCTCATTCAAAGGATCAGTGTAATTTTAACTAGTTTTACAATTTCATGATTTACTCATGTGTTGTATTGTATTGTGTCATTTCTATCTGTTAATTTGTGTTTTATAACACTTATTGACAATCTTATACACGATGGCACAAAAATTTCAGAAAATTATGAAAAAAAAAAGGTAAAAACTTCTCTACATCTAAGAACAATTAATCTTTGTTCCCCAAAAAATTACCTTATTTGCAATGCCACAAGAATTTCAGAAAATGATGGGCAAAAAAGAAAACCCCCAGAGTCTCCTTTAACAAAAAGATCAAAACTTTTTTACACCCAAGTAAGAAAAAATAACCTTTGCAAGGTTATTACCCAAGAAAATCAAATTACCTTAGATTCTCATTCAACGAATCCATGCACCTGTTGTAGGCAAAAGGATGGTGACCCCCAGAAGCCATGAAAGCAAACCTCTGTTGCTGAAGGGCTTTCATCCTCAACAACTCATCAAACCCGGAAACACTCTTGCTCGGCGACCCGGCATCAATCGGGTCAACACCACCATCGCCGCCGTGCAAGAACTTACAAGCCCCTCCGTTCTTACAAAACCCTCTCGCGAAGTACATGCACGGCCTCCACATACATCCCCCTTCCTCAAGGCTAGACAGGAACGCGGCGTCGTTTACGGAGCAACTCCTCTTGTGAAACGGGTGGTGGTGGGCCAGAGGAGACAAAACGCCGCCGCTGGCGTCCTCGCCGTAAGGGAAAACCAGCGAATCACTCCTCCCGCCCGGGCTCATAATCGGATCCACGCCCGGGTTGTCGAGAAACGGGTACTGATGGCACTCATCGCCAAAATCGCTGCTATCCAGTACGGCAGAGGCATACGAGATGGGCCTGGGCCTAGGCCGGGTCAAGTGGAAGCCGCCATTGCTGTTGGGTATCATGATTCTGGGCGGATTGTGGGGGAAGGAGGGGCTGTTTGGCATGGTGGAGTGGGAAAAGAGGGGTGAAGGGTTTGGAGAAGGAGAGTTCGAAGGGAGGCCCAAACGGGCCTTGGCCTGGTTGATGTAAGAGAGCAAAAGGGCGTCCGGGCTAAAAGCTAGCCGTATCATCTCCTTGTCGCCTTGGTCTTGTATCAGTATGTAACCCATGATTTTCGATGCGTTATCCGGATCCAGGGTTTGGATCCTCGACATCACTGTTTTCGTGGCCTCGTACGCATCCATGGCGGAAAGTGTGTGTGAGTGTGTGTGTGTGTGTGTGTGTTTTTCTCCAAACTGTAAAAAGTAGAAGGTAAAAAAAAAACAAAAAAACAGTGAAATTTTTTCTAGAGAGAGAGTGTGAGAGTAGAGTAGGGTTTTAAGGAGTGTTGTGGTAGAAGACGAAAAACCTTTTCTAGAGAGATGAAAGATTTTAATTTAGAAGGGAAGCTATTAGGAAGGAGGTGGTTAAGATTTATTTAACCATGATATAATAAAATGATGAGATTATGCCATGATTCATGAGTTGGTGCCAACTAAATTACAAATCATTTCTATGATAAATAAATACTAGTCTACAAAACAAATGTGGGCCCTTTATCCAAAATTAAAAAACCACTTCTACTATATGTTATGTTATTATTATTATTATTCCTAATTAGAGAAACAAGAAAGCAGGATTTTGGTATGTTTTTTTTAGGGCATTTCCCATTCTCTCTCTCACTCTCTCTCTAGTTAAGAAGAGTGATGGGACTTGAGAGTTGGGGTGCAGTTTCATATTTGATTTGCAGTGGGTGGTCAAAGTTTGGGGTGTGCAAGCAAATATTGGGTGTGGGTGGGGTTGGAGGATTTGAAACAAGGAACCACCACAAATATTTTGGTGGCCCTGCAAAACCTGCACAACCTTGGGGACTGTAAAAACTTTTTCTCTCTCTTCTTTTTACGAACTACTAATATTTATTAATTTTCTCTCTCTTCTTTGCATATTTATACAATCTGACAAAATGATGCTGAGTAGGAGTGTGTGGATTCAGATCTGTTACAGGAAATGTTCGTGTGTCCACTGTCTATTTTATTGCACCTTTGATTAGAGTCCAAATGTGGAACTAAACTAGGCGATTCGGGTTATGGGTCGGGCTCGAGTGGCCTGGCATGTGGGCTTCTTTTGGTGGTTTGTGTTGTGTCCCAACTTCTTTTTTTTTCTTCTCTCATAAAGTATGTTTTTGTAAGTACGAATTTAATTTGATTGTTTGAATACTTTTGTTTTATTTGTGTCCATCTATTGTTAATTAGTTTTCTATTCATTTTTTACTTGGTTTTCGTAAAGATTAATCTAAGTGAATGAAATTATGTTATTTTAATATGATTGAATATGAGTAAATGGAAATCACCCCTATATATTAATGCAAAATTCTCATAACCTATGTGTCTGCTTTGTATGCTTCGTTAGGGAAATAAAAAATTATGTTGCTTCGTTTGCTTACGTGTCATCCGACCCTAATATTTATATAATTTAATACTTTTTTTTTATTATATCTTACCTAACTTGATTCTTTTATTATATTTTTCCTTATTCAATACTTTCCTTTGATTCTCCTAATATAAAAATATAAATTAGTCATATATAATTAGTAGATAAGATCTAAATTAGTTATTTTAATTAAAAGACAATCTACATATAAAATACTTTTAATTACAAAAAAAATTATTAAAATAATTAAATAAGTTTTATTGATAATAGAATTTAAAATAATTTTAATTTTGGAGTTTTAAATATTCTATATAGTTAAAATATGAGTTATTTACAATAATCTAAGTATGTAACTATATATTAATAATGTATTCAATCTAAACATAAAAATATTAAATTATACTAATAATTAATAAATATTATTAGACACCAGTACAATGCCACACGGTTTGAGGGTATGACATCTTTTAAATATCTCAAATATTAACGAATTTATTCTAAATATTAATATATAAAATAATTTAATAATAATAATTAATAAAATAGATATTACACAGGTTCAGAATGTGACGCCTTTTGAATTTTTGTAAAAATGTAACTAAGATTATTAATGAATTTAATTTAAACATCAAATACAAAATTATTTAATATTTATAATAATTAATAAATAGAATAGACATCTACAAGGCATGAATTGAGAATACATTATTTTAATTTTTATTTTAAATTTAAAATTTTATAATTATCATAAATATTTCTTATATTTATCTTTTGATAAGTCCCGTGTAATACATGGGTGTTAAACAAGTATATATTAATGCAAAATCCTCCTAATCTGTGTCTGCATCGTATGCTTCATTTGGATAATAAAAATATTTTGTGCTTCGGTTGCTTACGTGTCATCGAAGTCTAATATATACATAATTTAACATTTTCTTTTTATTGTATCTTGCCTAATTTAATATTTTATTTTTATTATATTTAGCTTAACTTAATAGTTTTCTTTTTATTTTGTCTAATTCAATAATTTTCTTTTATACTCCTATTATGAAAATATAAATAAGTCGTATATAATTAGTAGATAAAATTTAAATTAATTATTTTAATTAAAAGACYAATTACATATGAAATAATTTTAATTAAAATAAAATTATTTATGAAAATAACTAAATAAATTATATATATAATAAAAGTTGAAATAATTTATTTTTGAAAATTTAAATATTTTGTATAGTTAAATTATGATATATTTGCAATGAATTGAGTATGTAACTAAATATTAGTAATAAATTCAACCTAAATATAAAAAAAAAAATTAAATTCTATAATAATTAATTAATATTTATTAGATAATGGCACAATCCGAAAAGGCTTGAGAGTATGATACCTTTTGAAAATTTCAAAGTATGTAACTATAATTATTAATAAAATTAATCTAAACATAAAWATATAAAATAAGTTTATAATAATTAATTAATATAGATTAGAAACAGGCTGGAAATTTGACATCTTTTAAATTTTTATAACTATGTAAATATAATTATTAARAAATTTAATATAATTATTAAAATATAATATCAATTAATAATTATAATGATTGATAAATTGAACAGGGCACAAGTTGAGAACATATTCTTTCAAATTTTTATTTTAAATTTAAKACTTTTTAATTRTCACAATTTTTTTATATTTAATAAAAGTTGAAATAATTTATTTTTGAAAATTTAAATATTTTGTATAGAGAAATTATGATATATTTGCAATGAATTGAGTATGTAACTAAATATTAGTTATGAATTCAACCTAAATATAAAAAAATAAAATTCTATAATAATCAAATTAATATTTATTAGACAACGGCACAATCCGAAAAGGCTTGAGAATATGATACKTTTTGAAATTTTCAAAATATGTAACTCTAATTATTAATAAAATTAATCTAAACATAAAAATATAAATTGAGTTTATACTAATTAATTAATATAGATTAGAGACAGGTTGAAAARTTGACATCTTTTAAGTTTTTATAACTATGTAAATAAAATTATTAACAAATTTAATATAATTATTAAAATATGATATCAATTAATAATTATAATGATTGATAAATTGAACAGGGCACAAGCTGAGAACATATTCTTTCAAATTTTCATTTTAAATTTAAATTTTTTTTAATTTTCACAATTTTTTTTATATTTACTTTTTTTATAAATCCCGTGTAATACACGGGTGTTAAACTAGTAAGAAAATAATTACCTACTAAATGAAATTGAAAATCTATCTTTTCAATATACTATAAATAATAATGTGGTTCATCCGTCTTGTTGGGACGGTTTAATTAAATAAATAATATATATTTAAATATGAATTAAAAAAATATGTTAGTTTGGAAAAAACTTTCAAAAATGTGTTGGGAAATAGCGTCCCGTTTACATTCTAAAAGGTACAAATAGTAACCGTTCTAAAATGTGAGCGGGACGCCATTCCCAGACGCGTCCCAAACCTAAAGCGACATTTTAGAAAGTAGATATAAACAACAGTTCTAGAATGTGAGCGGGACTTTCTAATCTTTTTTTGGTATGAAATGAAAAAATAAATATTTTCACAAAATTAATAATTTTTTCATTTACAAATAAAATCAATTTTATTAAATAATTAACAACTAAACAAGAAACGAATAAACTCGAATTTTCACATAATTAATGATTTCTCACAAAATAAATAAATTAAGACTTTTTTCACATAATTAAGAATTTCACACAAAATAAATCAATTGACATATTAAAAAATGTAATTATTCACATAATTAATAATTTCATCACAAATCAATAAATTTAAATTTCACAAACATATAAATTATTAATTATTTAAAAAAAATCTTAATTTATTTATTTTGTGAGAAATTATTAATTATGTGAAAATTTGAATTTATTCTTTTCTTGTTTAGTTGTTAATTATTTAATAAATTGATTTTATTTGTAAATGAGAAAATTATTAATTTTGTGAAAGTGTTAATTTTATTTCATTTCAGCCCAAAAAAGAGTAGAAAGTCACTTTAGGTCCGGGACGCCTTTGGAATGGCGTCCCGCTCACATTATAGAACGGTTTTTTATATCTATCTTCTACAATGTCACTTTAGGTCCGAAACGCGCTTGGAAATGGCGTCCCGCTCACATTCTAGAACGGTTACTATTTGTACCTTCTAGAATGTGAGTGGTACGCTATCCCAGGAGCGTCCCGACACATTTTTGTAAGTTTTTTTCAAACTAACACACTTTTTTAATTCATTTTAGTTAAACCTGTTGGGACGGAGTATTTTCTTTTTATTATTTTTTTTACTATTATGCTTAATCATGAAATGATGCTATATTTCAATATTACAAGTCTCATGTGATGTATAGTTTGTTGTATTTGTTTTTACTGGGAATTGGTTTAAATATAATAGAGGGAGGGGTAGTAATTTAATTTAATTTTGTGTTTAAAATCATACTTTTCTTAATAATATATTAATTATATTTTGAAGAGCATGACTTCTAATAGTAAAAATGTGTGTTATTTTTAGAGAAAATAAGAAGGTCTGATAGACCTAACTAAAGCTACTTTTTAATTGGTTTATATTAGCATCATCGGA
The DNA here is from genome assembly GCA_014905375.1 of Phtheirospermum japonicum. Lineage (NCBI taxonomy): Eukaryota > Viridiplantae > Streptophyta > Magnoliopsida > Lamiales > Orobanchaceae > Phtheirospermum > Phtheirospermum japonicum. Next base: position 320,460 of record BMAC01000773.1, read on the forward strand.
GGACAAAATGCGTATATATAATAATTTTGAAAACAAATCGCGTATTTAGGTGGGTTGTGAAATTAGGTGATTCGCAACCTGGGGTTGCGATTTCTGAATTTTCATTTTTTTGAAATGGTTTCGCACACCTGAAGTGCGAAATCTGTTTAGTATATAAAAGAAATTATTATGATTTCGCATCTTTAGGGTGCGAAATCTCATTCCTTATTTAAAAAAAATTATTATGATTTCGCACCTCTAGGGTACGAAATCTCATTCCTAATTAAAAAATATATATATATTTATATTTCGCACCTTTAGGGTGCGATTCCTGTTTTTTGAAGGAAAAAAAAAACGATAATGGGCGACTTGAATATTTTATAACATCTTATATAATAGGCGACTTGAGTATTTTATTCTCATCCTATATAATAGGCGATATGATTTTTTTCTCTCATATATAGCGACATTTTCTCTCTCATATATTTACACCAATTTTATCCCACACGAGGAGATAAAAAAATTGGTGTCAAATAATTACTTAAACAAAAAAATATTTATTTCAAATCCGCAGCTGCAAAACTCAGTTTAATATATATATATATATATATTATATATATATATATATATATATATATATATATATATATATATATATATATATATATATATATATGATTGGGTTCAAATGAGAACCCCGTCAATATATGTGAACCTATGAACTAATTTTGACCGTAGATCTAATAATTTGTGTGGACCAAATTTTTTCTATTTTTTTAAAATCATTAAATTATTAATATGGAAGGACAAGGGGTTTTATGTAATTTTGCAAAGGCTCTTAATCATATTAAATGCCAAACCAATTATGCCATCAAACCCGTCTCCCCATATCTTCCCAAATCACAACCCTAGAAACCACAAATTCCTGGACTTAGCCAGGCAGTCCACCCCCTGCCTCTGCTCTCCTCTCCCTCGCCCGCTCCTCCTATCCAGTGCCTCCACCACCACGTCCGATTTCCGATACGTTACCACGGATGGCTGGACTTACAGATCCAGCGACGACAGTGAATGGTGAATCGGCGGCGCGCGCTGCTCCACCCGTTCGGTAAGTGGGACAACGGCTTACGGAGGCGGTGATGCGGCTGCAGATGGGGGTTGATTCGACCGCGGGTTCGGCGAATGGCGGCAATGGGTCGTTGGGTGGTAGCGATTTTGGATTGCCGGGGCAGTGAATGGTGAATAGGCGGCGGCGCTGCTCCACCCGTTCGTAAGTGGGACAGGTTTTGGGACTTGGGTCGATGGCAGCGGCTCCGGCGGCAGCTGTGGGGCGTCGGCGAGGCGGGCTCGGCCGGTTCTCGCGGGTTGGTAAAACTCTGGAAATGAAGCCCAAGGTTTGCTTGGAAGACCCCTTTTCTAACCGAGAGATTATGCGAAAGAATTACAAGCTGTGTGATTATTGTAAGCATTAGCCCTTATACATGTTGAGATACTGGTTTTGGTTGCTTGACCGTGTCACGATTTAAAAATTTCCTGCCATCAGATCCATCTTGTCAGCTAAAAGATATGGATGTGATTCAGCATTATGAGTGCTAGTAGAGTTTGTCATTAATACTCAACTCATATATGTAATAAGATGTCATGATCAGGGATGTAATTTCTTATTTGGTTTTTTTTAATCGATATCTATTCTTTTAAACTTTGTTTGCTTTTGTTCCATCAGATGGACATAAATTCGTAATTTTTGCAGTAAATGTGCCGAGACATAAGAGTTGGCAAAATGATTAGTTGTACGCAGTAATTTAAAATGACGAAAGTTTATTCATTCCGAAGGTCAACCGAGCGACAAAGTTGAATCTTGTACTTGATTGTATTCTTAATAAATCTGTTTAGGGTGTAGTAATTAGTAATTTCTGGGTAGTACAAGATATGTCCAAGAGAGATAACTATTGCACCATTAAAAAAAAAGCAGTGTTTAGTGTAGTTCAAAAGCACCGTAACAATATAAGGACAAGCACTCCAAATATTGCACAGTGCAATTATGTCCAGATTCCTTGTGCTTTTTATATAGTACTGTAGTGCTAAAATCAGTCATGTGCGATGCTTTTACTATCCAGATTTTTTAATTTAATTACATTTATTTATTTTTACATTTTTAAACATGCAATATGTATCTTAAATCGTAGATCTTGAGAATGTGATTAATTTGATATATATTTTATTTAAAATGAATAAAAATTGAGAAAATTATGGTTTGTTGAAGATTTGTGTTTTATTTTAAATTTTGAATTTGCCTACGTTATATACGAAATTTGTGATACTTTTTTGTATACAATCGTAGTACTTTTCTTTTCTTTACACGTGTGCTTTCTAAAGAGCAATGCAATGCTCTTTCGAAATGTTGATATATGTCCAAAATACCCTTTTTATTAAATTAATGCAATATTTTACATAATTACCCTGCTCACATGTCATGTTCTCAACCATTAATATTATCCAATCTAATGGTTAAGATAAGTCCCTAGATTCACATATATTGACAGGATTTCATTTGAACCCAACCCTATATATATATATATATAATTATATATATATATAAATTGTGGTTTCGCATGATAATTATGCGAAACCTATTTTCAAAAAAAAATCAAAATGGCAAAATCGCATTCTTAAAATGAGAAATTAAATTAAAAAAATAAAAATAGGCAATAATAAGCGAATTGAATATTTTCTTCTCATCCTATATAATAGGCGATAAGAATTCATTTACACCAATTTTGCCGCACATGAAGAGATAAAAAAATTGGTGTCATTGGTGTCAAATAATTATTAATGAAAGTTAATTTTTCCTTATCGATCAATTTTGCCACACACGAAGAGATAAAGAAAATTGGTGTCAAATAAATAATTATTAATGAAAGTTATTTTTTTCTTATTAGTCAACTTTGCCGCACACAAAAAGATAAAATAAAAATTGGTTTCAAATAATTATTTAAACACACATACATGTATTAATTATGTGAGAGAAAAAATGTCGCTATTATATAGGATATGAGAGGAAACAAAATCAAATCGCCTATTATATAGGATGAGAAGAAAATATTCAAGTCGCTTATTATATAAGATGTTATACAATATTCAAGTTGCCTATTTTTTTTTTCAAAGGTGCGAAATTATAATAAATTTTTTTTATATACCAAATAGATTTCGCACTTCAGGTGTGCGAAACTATTTAAAAAAAATGAGAATTCAGAAATCGCAACCCCGTACGAAATCACCTAATTTCGCAACCCACCCGCAACCCACCTAAATACGCGATTTGTTTTTAGAATTATTATAAATACGCATTTTGGCCATCATCCAAGGCACACCCCCGGAAAATTAAATGAATGTCAGGACGAACAAGAATATGGACTTAGTGTGCACTTGGAAACCATTTCATTTTAGATTTTTCTTTTTTTTCATATATATATTTCAAAAGTTATAATTGAAAAGTATTGGTTTTGAAAATTAAAATATTTTTGGTAAGTTGTTTGGATTTTTATGATTGAGAATTAAAAATAAATAAATAAATAAATAAATAAATAATTGTTTAAGTTTTCATTTCTTACATAGGTTTGTATGCTTGTACTATATTTCATATAAGTTTGCGTATTTATAATATAAATTTATTTGGTAAGTTGTGCAAAATTTCATTTTTCATTTGAAAGTAAAAATAAAAAAGTTCAAATCTCAATAAAAATCTCACTAAACAGATATAATTTCATTTTCAATAGTGGTTGAAAATTAAAAAAGTTAAGATGAAAATGATTCTATACATCATCTATATTTGCAACTTTCAATTTTTATCTCATCAATCACTTTGATCTATTTTTAAAATAAATTACTAAATCCCTTGTTATTACTACACATATTATATAAATCTTATTATTCATGCACTCGTATAATTCTAATAATCAATCATTATTTTACTATTTTTTATATTAAATCAATTGCAATCATTATATTTTCAGCTCATATTCGATCAAACTCTAGAAAAATATCATTCTACTTGAATAGGATTGTTCACTATTTTCTTTTATTTATAAGTTTTCCGAAATGAATACATATTCAAGTACTCCCTTAGGCAACAATTGCATATATTTTCAATTTGTTATTTTTTTTTTGCTTGTTTGTTTGTTTTGGAAATGTTTAAATTGTTATGTTTTTTATTTACTTTCGTTTTTTTTTCTCCCAAAACCATTTTAATTTATTTTATAAAATAAATCATTCAATCATCAATCATCAATCATCGTTACACGATTTTATATAAATTTTACTATTTGCACCCACACAATTCTAGTTACTGGTAATTTGCAATCTTTATTTTACTATTTATTATATGAAACTATCTTCAATAATTATATTTAATCTCATATCATTTCACAACCTCAAATTTCATTATTATCTGGAAAAATAAATAATAATTATTCGATCTCATTTCCAAAATTTTCAAAATTAAAACATTTGCAATTGTAGACTTAATTAATTATGTATCTTTATATAATAAAGATAAATAACAATTTATATCATGAACTAGTTACTAAAATATGTACTCCCTCCATCCCAATTTGATGGTCTTACGGTTAGTTTCACACATATTAAGAAATTGGTAGTTTATATAGATAAGTCATTAATTTAGTTAGTGTTTCCAATTATACCCTTCTTGAATTTATTAATGTCACTTAATACTCATAGAAATCATTATTGGAATTAGTATATTTGTTATTGGAATAGTAAAATTTTGCATTGTAATAATCAATTTTCAATTTACGAGGTAGAAAATTAGTATTTCAAGAATATTAATTAAGGGTATGTGTGGAAATGAAAAATTAATGATAAGTTAAATATGGTAACTGGACTATTTTTGTGGGACGGACGAAAATGGAATAGTGGACTATTTTGTGGGACATAGTGAGTAATAAATAAGAATTTATAACTCCATATTCATATTACTTTCGTTTATATATTTATCATCTACCTCTTGTAATTTAGTGAGAGCATGAATAGTCCTTGATTTACCAATTCAGGGACGATGTATATATCATATATATGCAAATTAATTAGCAGGAACTTATCGGTCAACTTAATATAGCTATTATTACATATTTTAATTAAAAACAATTAGTTCCATAGATTCTATTGGGCTTTTATTTGTCAATAGCCTAAAATACGAACATTTGCATTGAACTTTTGGTAATACTAAAACAGTTTTTACTACGCGCAATGCATTCTCAATACGTTCATATGTTATTTTATATTTTGTTATATATATAAATTAAGGATAATTTACCCACTATATTTGTCTCTCTAAATAAATTTTTTTAATATTCTACACATTTTCTAATCATATTCATATTTAAAATAAAAAAAAGACAAAAAACGTGAAATCGACAAGAGTAGCGAACGGAAGGATCCAAACTGACGAAAACACTGGGAAATTGAGGAGTCATCCGCAATATCGTCCACCGAAAGTCTTTGGCTTTCTCGACCACCTATCATCGACACGGTGTCTGACATAAGTATGTATATTTCTTCATTCTTTTTTCTTTTTTTTTTTTAATTCTATGTTTTGTGCTAAATTTGATTTTTTATATGACAAGTATTGTGTAGAATTTGAAGGTCTATGGTTTGGAAAATAAGTATCAGTAGACGATATTGTTTTCAATGTTAACCAACACTGAAATCAACATCAAATGGTTTCAGAATAATAAACAGCAGTTTTAGAAAACAGATGTTGAGAACGATGTTGACAACATCGAAATCAACATCACACAGAGTTAAAAAACGTGTAGCGGAATAAATATTAAAAATTGAACACAGTAATTTAAAATCAGTTCACAAGTAAAAGATACTTGTGAACTTGGGTGTACAAACCCGAAAACTATATTACTTATATTGTTCACGATCAATACAAAAGATTCAAAGTAATATATGAAAATTACGGTATCAAAAACCATGATACTAAAATACTTGTCGCCTTGAAGGATGATGATCTTCTTTGTTGGTTACGCAACTCCAAAGATCCCGTGATTAAAATCGTGGCTTCAAGTCTTGTGGCAAGGCTTGTGATGATCTTATTCGTTGGTTACGCAACTTCGAAGATCTCCTTGATTTGGATCGTTGCCACAAATCTTTTACTTGCTCGTGTTCTTCTTTGCTTGCGTCGTCTTGCTCTTGCTGCGTCCTTCTCAAAAAAACCGTGTCTCAAGATTATCGAAGGTGTCCTCTTCTGTTAGCTTTGTCTTGTCTTAAATAGAAGAGTCCTAGAGTCCTAAACTTGGTAGACAAGTTAAACAAGTCCTAAATATAAACTAGGAAACTAAATAAAGTCTTAGACACAATCTAAGAAACAAATCAAGAGTCCTAATTCTAGTTCCCTAATATATTTTGGGCCCAAGAAAGGCAAACAACTAAATAAGGAATTATTCCCAAGAATAAAATCCTCAACAATCTCCCCCTTTTGTCGTTTTGGACAAAATACCCAAGACGCATGAAAGTGATCAAAAGACTAAAAACTCCCCCTGAATTAGAAGCTTCCCCTACATTAGAAACTCCCCCTAAATGAAGTAACCATTGTTTATATCAAACAAAAACGAACCACATTCACAACAGTGTCTTCTACATTCTTCTCCCCCTTTTTGTTCTAGCAAAATGACCTCAACAAACGAGTTCCGAAGCGCCAGCTCGAAGAGGCGCCTGAGTGCCTAAAGAAGGCAATCAGATTCTGCTTCACGAAAACATCAACGGGTATTTGGCGCTCAACAATCATGCCTCGATTTTGAAACCCCAAGAACAGCTCCTCAGCTTCACTCGTCAAGAACCTCATGGAGATTGGTTCCATGTCTTCAATCTCAACAGCTTGAGACGGAGCCTCACTAGAGCTAGCAGAGTGGTCGGAGGCAGTTGTTGACATCGGTGCACTAGTAGATGGAATATTGTTAGAATCAGAGCTTGGAGAAGAAGCAGAATTGTTTGCAGGGGATGTTGGTTTCAGTGTCACAACACCAGAACCACCATGGGCTGACACGGCAGCTTTGGACTTCCTCTTTAAGTAGAATTTTCCTACAGCCTGTTTCCGGAGCTTTGCTGGGTGATGGTGGATTCAACATGCTGCAGGAGAATTGGAAACAACCACAAACACAAAATTGAGTGTCGTGGGTAGTAAAATTGAGAGAAAGAAAAAGTAAAAACCCTTAACTTGTCAATTTGGGTAAAGATGACCGGAGTATGGAAGGAAACGGTTAAATAAATAATAGACTAAATAAATAACCCCCCACTACCAATTTTAAAACCCAAAATTCTCTTTATCAAAATAAGACACTCGATCTCTATGCTTAAATAGCCCACTATCTCTTAATTGGAGAATAAATATCACAAATCCCAACTACAAATTAAAACTGAGATAAAGCTAGATTTTTATAAACCATCACCATAGTTGAACAAAGCATTTGCAAAGTAATTTTTCACTCACCAAATCAATATATTTATTACCTGTCCAACCATCCAATTACAACTCCACTGAAACACGCGATTAGCAAGATTTAAAACAAGATTAAGAGAATTCAAGATAGACACGAACACAAACAACAGAACGCACAGCAAGGAGGCATCTTCACAAAGTATGAATGTCCTAATTGATGCCTAAAAAGATGACCTAGAAAGGTTAAAAAATCACATTATGGTTTTAGTGACTTAATCCGTGTTGCTTTTCATGACTGATGACATTATAACCAACATTGCCTCAGGTGAAGTCAATGGAAATTTACCCCTTAACCCAGGTTAATAACTACGTCAAAATCACTGAAAAAATGTAAAATTTAAAGATTGGATCAATTTGTATCCAGATTTTCTTCATCTTTTTAGAGATTTGAAGAGAAATTAGCTTATCTTCAGCAATTGCTGTTAACACCTCTTATTTTTGGACCTGGGAGAAAACAAGTTTCTGCGGGCAAGCTCCACAATCACCTAATTGAAGAGGTTAGTCTTTTTGTCATCACTTTTATTACAACACAAGACCTTATTGCACTTTCAACCAGACTTAATACATTTGGATTATGTATGAAAAGAAAAATAAAAATGCATGCAAAAATATACAGATGTTGTGACTGATGTTGGTATGGTGTATCACAACATCAAAAACCAACATTGGCTTAGACAATACACATACCGAGATCTCTTCTCAAATGAGAGAAGGTCTCATAATCTAATGCCTTTGTCAAGATGTCAGCAGGCTAATTATCTATTCCTATATGTTCAAGGCTAACTATCTTCCTCTCAACCAAGTCTCGAATAAAGTGGTACCTTATGTCAATGTGTTTGATTCGAGAATGTTGGACTGGATTTTTTGAGATATCAATGGCCACTGGAATTATCAAAGAGCACAGTCAATATTCTACTATGTAGACCGTAGTCCTCTATCATTTGGTTCATCCACAATAATTGTGTATAAGTACTTCCAGATGCAATATACTTGGTGTTAGCTATAGAAAGAGAAATGTGATTCTGTTTTTTGCTATACCAAGATATAAGATTCTTAGCATATTTGGACTCAAAAAGAAAAATACCATCATCTAATTGTTTAATTTGAAAACCAAGAAAGTAAGAGGATTACCTTCCATGCTCATCTCGAATGTATCCGAAGTTTTCGTAATAAACTCACTTACCATCGATTCAATATGAGCGACTAGAGCAAACGTCTTATCTCAATTTGAGTCTGATTTTGGGTTAGCTTGAGTAGATGTTGGGTTTGATGTTAAGTTCCTGGAACCATCATCGAAACCAACATCACCAATTTCTTCAATTTCAACACCTGCATCTTCGATTTGGTAGCAGTTGTCCGATGTCCTCTGACCAGTAAGAATACATGTATTGCCCTCGTCATAAACTTCACACTTTTCATGAGTGAACTTGAAATTAAAACCACCATCGCACAGTTGGCTGATGCTTATCAAGTTCGCAGTTAAGCCTTCAACAAGTAACACGTTCTCGAGCTTCGCAATACCAGGGACACGAAGAGTTCCTTGGCTAATGATTTGTCCATTTGCACCTCCACCATACTTTACCTTTCCTCCATGAACTTTGACAATATTTGAGAGGAGATCTTCCGAGCCGGTCATGTACTTAGAGCATCCACTATCAAAATACCAGGATCCAGGGATATGGGATTTCAGGGAGGTATGGATCATATTGCACTTGATGTTATTTTTCTTGAACCACACTTGTTTGAACCTGGTGTTGGTATTGATGTTGGTAACATGGGAACCAACATGGGATTCAGCAGTCAACTTCGATCTTTTAAAATGAGTTTGCTTGCCAACAAGCTTCCAGCAGTATGGTCGTATGTGACCTGGTTCACCACAGTGATGGCACACGTATTGTCTTCTTCTCCTCTTGTGGCGTTTGGTCGACTTCACCTTTTAACTTGAAATTGGCTTTTGAACATGCTTGTATCCAATCTCGTGTTTCGAACAATCCGGGATACTCGATTCCATAATTTCATCCAGCTTGGCCTTGCCCTTGTGAGGTTTGTGAGGGTTTCTTGGACCTTCTTCAATCCGGTTTTTACTCGTTCTAGCTCATCATCCTTTTTCTTAGTCAATTTGTCCATCTCGATTCTAAGATCCTTGACTTTAAGTACTTGTTTTCCCCAACTAGCATATAATTGTTCATACTCAATGCTCATCTTCTCATACTCGTCAAGAGATTCATCAACCTCATCGTCATCTTCAATATACTCTGTAGCAATCAAGATTTTCTTCCTCAGAGTATCCATAGTGCCTAGACAAATAAGGATCAGTACTTAAAAGGTTAAGTAACCCACTCTAGATGCCAATTGTAGAATTTGAAGGTCCATGGTTTTGAAAATAAGTATTAGTAGACGATGTTGTTTTCAATGTTAACCAACACTGAAATCAACATAAAACAGTTTCAGAATAATAAATAACAGATTTAGAAAACAGATGTTGACAACGATGTTAACAACATCGAAACCAACATCACACAGAGTTTAAAAATGTGCAGCGGAATAAATATTAAAAATCGAACACAACAATTTAAAATCAATTCACAAATAAAAGATACTTGTGAACTTGGGTGTACAAACCCAAAAACTATATTACTTATCTTGTTCACGATCAATACAAAAGACTCAAAGTAATATATGAAAACTACGATATCAAAAACTATGATACTAAAATACTTGTCGCCTTGAAGGATGATGATCTTCTTTGTTGGTTACGCAACTCCAAAGATCCCGTGATTAAAATCGTGGCTTCAAGTCTTGTGGCAAGGCTTGTGATGATCTTCTTCGTTGGTTATGCAACTTCGAAGATCTCCTTGATTTGGATCGTTGCCACAAGTCTTTTACTTGCTCGTGTTCTTCTTTGCTTGCATCGTCTTGCTCTTGCTGCGTCCTTCTCAAAAAAACCGTGTCTCAAGATTATTGAAGGTGTCCTCTTCTCTTAACTTTGTCTTGTCTTAAATAGAAGAGTCCTAGAGTCCTAAACTTGGTAGACAAGTTAAACAAGTCCTAAACATAAACTAGGAAACTAAATAAAGTCTTAGACATAATCTATGAAACAAATCTAGAGTCCTAATTCTAGTTCCCTAATATATTTTGAGCCCAAGAAAGGCAAACAACTAAATAATAAATTATTCCCAATAATAAAATCCTCAACATATTGAATTATATCATTTTTAACTTGTGTTTATTTTGTTATTGACATAAAAATAAAGGTTGGCTTAAGAGTGCACGCAGAATACCTAAATCAGTTATTAATATTCAAACAAGTTTCGCTAACCCCAAAGATTTGTCCTCAGTTCGGATTGCATGTTGCAACCCGACAACATGAAACCGAAATCGCTATAATCGTCGGTCAGTCATACGGCGGTGAATTCGTTCCATGGTCTTGTACACATCGCCCGTCACACTATGGGAGTTGGCCATACCCAATTTCGATTCAATGCAAAATTGAAGCGAAATTCAACTTCAACCATGCTTCAACCTCGAATCATTGGTGAGGAACATTATGAAGAGCTTCATGACATTATATCTATCCTTGGGTTGGACGAATTATCCGAGGAGGATCATTTAATCATATTAAGAGCGCGAAAAATTGAGCATTTCTTATAACAACCATTTGTAGCCGAAGTATTTACCGAATCTCTAAGCCACTATAATTGGTCAATATTAGCTGAAATTTGCTTAATATTTCGTCTAGTGGCCGCCCATTTTTTTTTGTTTTGTTTGTTTATTTTTGTTTACTAATTTATATATACATGTGAAAAAAATTAAAAAAAAATAATTTTTACATTCGTTCAAAAACCAATGTAGACAATTAGTTTTACAAAAATAGTTTCTACATCATTTTCAAAACCAATTAAAAACAGTTTAGAAGAAAAAAAATCAACCACTTCAAAATTTAGGATGACCAGGGCCATACGGGTCGTGAGCAGTTTTTTCAAAATTTGAACTAAATTTAACAATTGAATGCAACAATGAAGATTTAATACTTGAATTGGTTCAGTCCCATATTTTTTTTAATTAACAATTATTGATTATTTACTATATTTGAAGAATTAAAATCTGGTAAGGAGAAAGAAAATGAGGCCGGAGATTTTTATTTTTTTAAGTGTGAATAATTGAATTTTGAAAATGTTAAATTATATGTGTTATATTTAATAGGTGCGTATAGTAATTTCTATATTTTATAGATATGATTAACGATTTAGATGGATAAGATGTGTTGAAATTATATGTGGGCGTATATAATATTGGATTAAACTACATTTTTATAAATAAAATTTATATATCTGCGGCTACAAAGACCCAAGTATTAATAGATTGGCCTAAAACTTAAGGCTATGTTTGGTTTTAAACTCATACCTGAATTGGGATTCTGAATCTCAATTCTCATTTATTCTAGGACTCAAAATTTCAATATCCAACCACCAATTTCTTACACCCAACCTCACACTCGTCATTTTTATCCCATCATCATTCTATTTAAGTAATTATATATTATTAAAATACAATATAAAATTACATCATACACACTTTTCAGACATGATTTGACATCGAATACATGCATTTTCATTCACTTTTCAAACATGATTGGACATGTACAATAAAAAATAAAGGATTCTAAATTCTATAACAAATAAGGATTCTTACTATTCATATAATTATGAATACTTAAGATTCTGAATGTCGGAATTTAGAATTCCGACAAAATCTAGTGCAAACGGGCCCTAACCTTATGATTATGTTCAAATTAGGCTCATCACTCATAAATCTCGGAAAAATAATTTTGTGTAGCAAGAGGCAAAAAAGTAACATATGCCTTTATTCTTCTTGGCACACATGCTAGATTGCACTTGATATAGTGATATATTTCATATTTGATTGCGCAAATAATGATAGTTTCCTATTTATTTATTTATTTATATTTTCTTACAATTGCTTGTTAAATACTCTTTTTTTTTTAATTGTACGTTTGGAGTTTATATTAAAAATTAAGAAATATATATTTAACTAATACGTTCCTTGACAATTAATAATAATTATAATTAGTCTATCTTGCTTTATTTTTTTCATAATTGTATTACTGCTGTAATTTTTTCTCGATATCTTTTAATATATAGGAATAAAGTTGGAAGAAAATAGTTAAAAGTTTTAAAATGGCAATTAATTTGTAACAAGAAAGGTGAGAGTATTAACATTGTTACAAAATCAGTTGGGATTTGATAATATGTACTTGTCCAATCATGAAGATCGCGTTTGGATCAGCTTTTGAATCTCATGATTTTAATTTTGAATCTAAATACCCATTCGTTTTATAATTGACCACTCCTAATAGTTGGGTCGACTCGAGCAATAAAATTTATTTGTTTATTATAACCTATGTAACCGCGAGTATAAGGTGAAAATGTATTATGAAATGAGAAATGTCGATTTTTACAAGGACCATGTATCAGTTAAATTGAAAAGTAGTATAATTCAGATAACTTAGTTTTATCTAAATGATGATAAAAGATTATTTGTTGTTACGAACGACGAACATAAATTAACTAAATCTATGAAATAATACTTATCCAAATACAAAACACAATTTACAAAATATAAAATATCAAGTGATAGGGGCTATTATGAAATTGTAAATTCTAAGTAAGAAGCAATGTGTCCATTTGAAATCTTACTTGAAATTTAAAAGGTTCTAAAGATTTATATGACTTCATCCCTAAATTGTTTCGTGTTTGAAAACCTATTGATAAATCTCATCTCTCAAATTATGATTTATCAAACTATTAGTTATAAAATGTTGTCAATCAATCACAATTATATAAGCTAAACGCTTGTCAATCACTTATGCAACGATGCAATCAAATCATGAAAATAGTAAATGAATCATACTCAATTGAAAGAAAGATTAAAATATTATTTATTCATTATTTATTCAGACACCATATAATGAATAATGAGTTGGACATGTTCATGAAGTAAGTTAGGCAATTCATCGAGTACATAGCATTCGTGGACAAATATAAGAAAAGTTAAACCGTATGGGATGTGCGGATCCTTCGATCTTTTTACTCCACATGTTTCTTCTCCGAATTACTCTCACATTGAATATAACGTTGATCCTGTGGGCTTGCTTCAAACTTGGCACAATAGACTCTTTTCTTCCTTGACATTTGTCCAAGTATTCATTATTTTCACCCTTATGCTCTCTTAAGCCCAATTAACTCGAAATCATATAATAATATAAAAATATCAAACACGTAATAACGTCCGAATAATATAAAACCAAGCTAAAAGACGTTATAAATGTACAAACAGTAATTGAAACATAATCAATAAGTTTATCAATAACTTAAATTTACAATACCCAACCAAAGTTCTGATCTAACCCCTATTCTAGTATATATTATTCTCATTGACTGTCTTCTTTTATCATATCATCATTATATTTAAATAACTAAATACTAATTAAAATAATATAATAATATTTTTTTCAACAATTTTTCATACATGATTTGACACTTACACGCAATATAATAATAAGCACAACATTCACTTTAGATATGATTTACATCAAATAATAGCTCTTACTGAGTATTATGAATATCCAACATTTCAAATACCATGATTTAGAATCTTGTTGAATACTACTCCAAACATGTCATATGATATCAAGACTCTGATCGTGTAACGGCTAAAGAATGCCAAATTGGGATTTTGAAAGTCCAGATTTCTCAGTCAAATGTGTAATTAATATCCAAATCATGAACATTATCTTATTAACACATCCAAATTAAGTTTTAAGAAAATACAACTTTTATTTCTCTGTGTTTGTATTGTTATAATACAATTTAGGTGTTAAAACACAAATCTCAAATAGAATGTTATTCTTCTATATTATTAATCTAAAATAGATAAGAAACGAAAAAATTATGAGGAATTGAAGTTTTGATTAAAAAATATGATTTGACATGTGACACTAGCAAAGTCTTCTTATAAAGCTCTAATCAAACATAACATAAGACACTCTTTGATATTCTTCATAAAATCTCATCATCTCAAATGCCACGACTATGAACTCCTTTCGATCCAATATAATGTCGTTTTAGCTATTTAGTCTTGTTGCTAATTTAATTATTGCTTTAGGTTTTTCCCCTCTACTTCTGAATTTATCTTACATCATTAAGAAACATTGTTCGCCTAACTTGCGAAGTCCGTAAGTGTACATTTATCGATAGATAGTAAGTAAGTAAGGTCATCTCTCAAGGTACTACCCAATTATCATATTAAGTACTACGATGCTCCTGAGCATCAACTTTATTTTGACAATTAAAGAAATTAGAATGATTAGTTTATTTAATATAAACTAATTAATCTAATGATCGAGTTAAACAACTAAAGATAGAATTGAGACAAACCATTAGAGATTAAAGATTCCAAGCCTGTGGTTTTGATTGATATTTTTGTTTCATATAAATAACCTTCAATTGAATATATATTTTTATACTATATAAAACAATCAAAATATATCAATTACTACTTTTCTCGAATTCGGATAATATTGTAGACTAAATCCACAAAATTTGCATTGCCACTCAACTGATGAATCCCAACTCGAAATAGTGTTCAAGATCAAAGTTTTCACAAAAAGACACAAACTTCACTATTTATGCAAAATTTGAATATCAAAGGCATGCATGGGGTTTCTTATTTCGAATCAATATAGTGTGTGTTGAACATGTAGAAACATTGAACAAGTGTTAAAATACGCAACCAAATTAAAATTCTGAATGGGGTTCTAAAGATAAAGATCAATTGAAAGATATCGTTATGAAAACAAATCCATCAACCTACTCTCATGTCCCAAAATCAATGATGTTTAGTCAGATATGGTTATAAAATAACTCATACACAAATTAAAACTAGCCATTTTCAAACTAAGGGGAAGATAACAAGAAGTATGTAGAGAATAAATTTTTATATAAGTCACCATATCGTGATCCGTCGAACTTGTTTGTCATCAAATACTTTCTCGGACTTGCTCAAATGTTCAGAATCTCTATTCGTATGGTTCTAAGTTTCAAATTTAAAATATTTCGTTGTAGGATGCACATTGGGCTTTTATAATGCTTCAACTCATTCAAATAGAAGAAGAAAAAAAACGTGTAAGAAACTCAAAAATCGCCTAAACATCGCCGCACAAACACATGAATGGAACACCTTGTCAATTTTTATGTCCATGTGAAATTTTTTGGCTAATATTATGTAGAGGATATAGTAAAAATTGGGATAACAACTGGGTTAATTTGAACTAACAACAATTCTATTACAATTAAATAGAAAATGAAAAGCAATAAACAAAAACAAAAAAGTGTTGAGGCGATCACGACCAAACTCTTTCCTTAAGATATGAGATGTATATATATAAGTGCTTATGATTTTACGAGGTACGGATATTACACTGCATAGGGGGTGTATTAATAGGTTTGAGAGCACCCTTCAATAAAGTAGAAAAATAGCAGGAATTGTGATTTATAATACAAGTCAATATTCTAAACTTATGGACCAAGTAAGATTCGTAATGTTTCAAAAAAGACCCAAAACTAGTCAAAACACGAGGAGTTAAATAGTTTATGAAAGAAACCCAAACCTAACCGATATGGGTAAATAGGCCATGAGTCCGCATCCATGCTCACCCTCACTCCCACACTGAACGAACCAAGACGGGCAGGCGACGTGCTTGTGGGTTTTTCATTATCACTACACTTATACCCAACACCATTTCATTTCCATAAATAAAGCCACTTATATGGGTGGGTCTCCTATGTGGGACTTTACGTCTCCTTAAATGGAAATCCCACTCCATTTTTAACTTATAATTTTATATCTAAATGTTCAGCTTTGGGCATTAATTTATCGCTCATTCGAACATTATTTTGTAAGTGTAAATATACCACACTTATGTACTCGGAACGTAGATTAGAAATATGACGTCCATTTATGAAACTAAAGACCCATCCATACTTTGATTATTTAGCCAAATTTACCAAATATAATTTTTCATACTCCATTTTCTCCAGCAAATTTCCCAATTTGCACAGACAACACACCTGACACCAAGTTCATTCATGTGATTGTCAGTGCGTTACTGTATATGAAATTTCTAATCCTCAAAACAAAAAATTACCTTACAGTGTCCTCATAATAATTATAGACATTTATGATGGCTTTCAATAGTTGTGTGAATCACCTCATTTGGACTTTAAATGATAAAGTTATGACCAAAATACAAAAATTGCTACAAATTCGCTTGAGCGCGAAAATTGTTAATTTATCATCTCCTTGGTAGGCCTGGCCACGATTCTGGATTTGTTGGTTCCCGGTTCTTGCTATAGTTTTGGTTCCAGTTCCTTCACGATTCTAATTTTAATCGGAACCGTTTATTTTTCTATATTATTTAAATATTAGATAATATTTTTTCAATCATATATATAACTACATACAATTCATTACATTATTTATAAATATATTGTACTATAATATATTTATTATTTATAAATATATTGTATTATAATATATTTATATATAAACAGAAAAAATCAAAAGAACTGTCTGTTTAACCGATGGTTCTAACTGCCAGTTATGAACTGGTTCCACAGTTTTTTAAGCATGGGATTGTTGACCGTGGTTTTGGTTTTTAAATCATTGATCACGGACGGTTATAGTTACAGTTTTGAGCTCGGTTCTATTTCCATTGGGCAAGGTCTAGTCCTTGCATTCGGCTTCCACGACCGTTTCTTAACCATGTGCACTTTTGCGATCATAAAAAATAAGGTATGAAGTCAATCTTTCTCCTCAATACTCGAAGAACCCGAGAATTATTTATAAGTTTTCACAAAACGAGCACCGCAAAATCTCATTCAAATAAATAAAACAATGACTTAGAATGTGGTTAATGCACTTTTAATAAATCTACTCCAAAATACACACATAGTAAATAAAAACCAGATTCTAACAAGCATATCAAAAAATTAAGGAATAATGAAGAGAGGGAGAGAGTAATCAAGGTTATGTTTTTCGATATATGGTAGTTCTTAGTTTTAGATTCAAAATCTAGTATGACATTTATTTAAAATTCGATGGAGTGACATTATAGGTAAATGTGCACAGATGATTATTGATTCGATAATTTAGTTATGATAAAATATGAAAATGAATTTTACATTCCACTTTTTTTAATTCCCAACTATTTGATTTTGGTAAGTGAGTTGATATTGAAAATGAGTTTTACATTCCACTTTGTTTGGATATCATAGAGAGAAGCTTCCTTGCCCATAAAACACTACTTTCACATTTTTTTAATGCAATTTTTTTAATACACATATTTTCAAAAATAAAATAAAAATTCTCAATCAACCTTCACCCAAAAAATTTATCCAATCACCAAGGAAACAAAGTCTAATGAAAATTAAGAATTCAGACAATTTTACACACAACTTTTTACTGCAGTTAGTCAAAGTTATATACTCCCTCCATCCCATATTAATAGTCTTACGGTTAATTTCACACATATTAAGAGATTTGTAGTTTATATAGTTAATATATTAACTTACATATTATTTTTCAATTTTGCCCTTCTCGAATTTATAAATTTCAATTAATAATTCAAGAAGTTAGTGTTGGAATTATTATATTTGTATTTAAATATTAAAAATTTGCATCTTGTCAACAATATTCCATTGACCAAGAGATGAATTGGTATTTCAAAAAATATTAATTAAGGGGATGTGTAGAAATAAAGAATTAATGATATATTAAATATGGTAACTAGACTATCATTGTGGGATGGACGAATGGAATAATGAACTATTTTTGTGGGACGGAGAGAGTACAATATATTACAACCACGTACTCCAATGTTAAAAAAATGAAACTTCGACGGGAAAAAAAATCATAAAAGCTCTGATAACTTGTTTTAATTCCTCACATGATAATTGAAAAATTGATGATAACATTCATACATCGTTAAATTTCTTAAATATTTTCAATAAAATCTTGAAAACAAAAAAATTCAAAGTGAAAAGAAAACTCAAAAATCAAAACGCATGCTATCGCGGTCTAACTTCTGGCAATAACCAACCTTATGACATATGACAATGAAAAAACATAACATCGATCCATATAACACGAGTGTTAAAAGAACAAATTTGATTAAATAATATTTTAAATGCATAATGTAAAGGTCTTGACCATGTGATATTTATTATTTAACAATAAAATAATAGTCAAATCATGCCAAGTATATTAATAGGGAAACAGATACAACCCAGACAAATTGAGCATTTTCCTAAATTTTTGTTGACTCATACTGTCTAACAAGCTTCATAAGATCAAATATCAGGTTCAATTGAGATTTATTTTTTCCCATCAACACGCTACAATATACATTGTAGTGGTTGATTTTTTACTAAACCAACAATCACCGTTATCGATACCCTAACATTTTTAACAATATAACTTTATGATGTGGTGATTTGGTGTTATGAATAATTAATAAATACTATATGCATCCTCAAAATATGAGTCGCGCTACAATTACGTGTGTCCTTGTTTACTACATTTAATATATAGTCACTTTTAATTTATTGTTTATGCTTATATTTAATTATATTAAAATCAAACAAATATATTTATACATATTAACTTTTACGTATATCAATACACAATCCTTTAAATATACAATTGATCTTATATAATGTTTTTAAATCATATATATAACTACATCCAATTTATTACGTTATTTATAAATATATTGAACATATATATATATATATATATATATATATATATATATATATATATATATATATATATATGTGTGTGTGTGTGTGTGTGTGTGTGAACACATAAAACTAAAAGTACTGACGGTTCTAACTGCTAGTTATGAACCGGTTCCACGGTTTTTTAAAGTATGGGACCGTTGACTGCGATTTTGGTTTTTAAATCATTGATCACGATTATAGTTAATGTTTTTAACTCGATTCTATTTCTATTTGGCAAGGTCTACTCCTTGCATTCGACTTCCACGACCGTTTTTTAGCCACGTGCACTTTTGCGATCATAAAAAACAAGGTATAAAGTCAATCCCTCTCCTCCATACTCGAAGAACCTGAGAATTCTTCATAATTTTTCACAAAACGAGCAACACGAAATCTCATTCAAATAAATAAACAATGACTTAGAATGTGGTTAATGCACTTTTAATAAATCTACTCCAAATACATGCATAGTAAATAAAAAACAAATTCTAACAAACATAAAAAATTAGGTAATAATGAAGGGGGGGAAGGAGAAGAGTAATCGAGGTTATATTTTTTTGATACATGGTGGTTTTTAATTCTAGTTTCAAATTTAGTATGACATTTATTTAATTTTCGATGGAGTAACATTTATAGATAAATGTGCACAGATGATTGTTGATTCGGTAAGTTAGTTATGATAAAATATGAAAATGAGTTTTACATTTCATATGTATATATTTTTTAATTTCCAACTATTTAATTTTGGTTAGTGAGTTGATATTGAAAATGAGTTTTACATTCCACTAATAAATTATTACCACTTTGTTTTGATATCATGGAGAGAAGTTTCCTCCTCCATAAAACCTACTTTCACATTTTTGATCTAAACCGTCAATACTATTTGACTACTGCAAGAACACTAAGCATTTCAACATAATAAAAGTAGGAAATGACTACAGTACCGTGAAGGTACCATACCTCCTAGCCCCCTGCATTTATATCCCTTAGATCTTATCATTATCTATAACCACTTTGAATCTAAGAGTTCTAATTAAATGGGGAATGGTCTTTTCACGGCACCGTAGAAGTCCCCATAAAAGTATTATGTTTAACTAATTTAACCCATCCTCATTAATCACCTTTGGATCAAATTAATCATAATGGGATGATTATTTTTTTTTATTGTGCATGCATTTATTATTGTCCCTTTATTTTCTCAATTGCTTTTTTCATACATGTTGCCCAGCCAAAATTTTCCAATATAATTTTGAAACAAATGGTAGAATCACCTTTCAAGTGTTTGGAAAGATTTTCTTGAAAACAAAAATAATATAGATTTAAAAATTAAGAACCATGTTTTTTTAATCATAGAAGCTAATAAATATTATTTTGAAGAGCTATATATATTAATTTTTACGAAACACGATTTAAGAACTTATAAGTTAAAAGTTGAAAATTATTTTTCTGTTGTGTTTAGAAGTTAGAAGTTAATATGATATTGTTCTTACAAAACGGGAACATTATTTTTATTTGTTTCCCTTTCTTCAGACTTATTATTTAAAAATTAATTTTAAATAAAATTTGTTTTATTATTTTATGATAGTTCTTAGTTTTATTTATTAGATTAATTAATTATTAAAATTTAGTCATAAAGTTTATAATTTATTTATCTTATTATAAATAAATTTATAATATCTTATGTGTATTTTCTTAAGTGTATTTTTTCAAATTTAATTAGTTACATAAAATTTATTAATTTTTCTCCTTTTCTATAATTAAATAAAAATTATCGAAAATTCCCAAATTTGATTTAATTCTGGCCAATCAAGATTTTAGACGAAAATTATCCTTAAGTTATCGACAAACTAATTAATGTGGGGTGAATTAAATTATCCTTAAGTTGCGAAAATTATCATTAAGTAATATAGGAGTTTAAAATTAAATTATGGACATGAAGCTGCTCCTGGGACCAACTTTTTTTATGCTGTCCTCCCCCAAATTCTTTGGTAATTTGGTGTTGTGAATAATTAATAAATACTACATGCATCCTAAAAAGATAAACCACTCTACAAATAAGTGTATCATTGTTTACTATATTTAAGTATGTCACTTTTAATTTATTATTTATATTTCTATTTAATATATTTAAATCAAACAAATATATTTATACAGATTAACTTTTACGTATATCAATAGACAATTCTTTAAATATAGAAATTAATATTTTATTAAATTGTGTGAAACAAATGAGTCTAAAATTTTTTGGATAGAGGAAGTATTCATATAGTTTATAATAGAGGAAGAAAAAATTAAGACATCCCAAACAAATCTTTTTTTTTTCTTTTGCCTAAACCCACCATTTATTATTATTATTATTATTATTATTATTTTGCAAATTGTCTTTTGAATTATACGAACGGACAAATTGTCTCATATGTTGAAATTGCGGAGAAAAAAAAACTCTGAATATCGGTCAACCCATATTTTTGGGCGTTCACGCGACTCACATTTAACACCATCGTGTATACCACATTTTTGCGACTTAGAACACCAAATCTCAGCTCAATCAAAACTTTTTTGAATGAACTGGTTTTCATTTCAACGAAAGTTGAAGTTGGCAGAATAGTCGATTGAAAGTTGGCAAAAATGTGTTTTTTTGCAAGTTTCATCAGCTATTTGGCAGGGTAAACAGATTGTTGAGTCGTAAAAATGTGGTGAACATGATGGCAACGAAGGTGTGACGCGTGAATGTCCGAAAATATCGGTTGATCGGTGAGCCTTTTTTGCTGGAATTTCAATATAAAAGATAATTTGTCAATTTGTGTAGTTTAGAAAATAATTTGTAAAAATAAATAAATTAGGGAGTTTAAAAAAATGTTACAGAAAATAAAAAAGAAAATTTCCTCATAATAATTTGAAAATGTATATCTTTCATCAAACACTCGATCAATAAAGTACACATATTTACCTTTTAAAAAAAAAAGGTTACACATTGATCCGTAAACCGAGAATTGTGAACATCACCGATCGAAGGTATTTTTTACTGCTTGCACGGGGTTGAGCAAATATAGTATGGGTCCGAGACTTATATTCTAGTCCCATTATAATCGCATTTCAGTTTTCCATGATGTGGAGTACTAATTATTTCCAGAATCTGACGTCTTTACAATAATCAATAAACTACGATCTATTTATATTTCTCCTTTATCGAGCTTTCTCCAAAAGGATTATGTATATCTGAAGTAAGCAAATCAACAAAAGAATCTTTTATGACTATAATAGACTAGAGTTTTACAATTACAGGGTCGAGACTTTTGCTTGTAATGTCAATATTTGAAAACAGGATTCAAAAAGTCGGTTGGTACTTGCGTAAAATAGTGAGCTTATTAATAGTATAATTTATTGTTAGGTATTTATTATTAATAATGTAAGATTTATATGGTGAGTTTATTGAAAAACTAAAAACACCATTTACAATATAAGTAATAAATTTTAGTCATTACTTAGACATTTATTAAATATAGAAAAAAACTCTTGAGTTGCTATTAGAACATATATTTAATTTAATTCGTGCAAATAGGTAGATAATATTAGCTGTTATTGAATAAATTGTTTGCAAACAATTTTTGTACATAAATAAACTATAAACTTGTTATTCTATAGGATAATCTTTTTTTATATACTAAAATTAATGATAAATTGGTTAATTAATAATTATATATTTGCATTGAAATGGCCTACCCAATTGTCAATTAACACATACAAATCCTCCCAACCAAAAAACTCAAATATTCAATTTACATTTTTTAAAATTAGCTTATTTGACAAAAAATAATCTCCCATATTTTCTTGGGAGAGAGAACTTTGACATTACTCTCCGATGCACAATTGCTTGGATTTATGTTGTGACCATAGCCATTGTTGGGGAAATGTCCTATTGAAATAAATGGCCATAACTACTACAAAACAAACAATACAGGGATTCCAATACCAGTTTTATGTGGGGCTTAAAAAGTGATGAAGAAAAAATAATAATAATAATAAAAGAACCGGTCAAACAACCAATAAAAACCAAGAGCTTAATGTGTTTCAAATTCAATCTTCCCAAGAATGTCTTCAATCGCCACTATAATATAATTTAATAAGTTTCACTATTTCCAATCCCCTTAAGACGTACAAAAAAAACCACGCCTACACACCCGAAGTGAGATTACTTCTTTTTCTATGGCTAATGTGTATTGCATATTCGAAACTTGATAATGCAAAAAAAATTTGTCTCACCGAACAAATATAACAATTATTCGAAATGTTTTATCCTGCAAAATAAAATTAAGTTGTACAATTTTGATATAGGCTTTTCGATATTTAAATTAAAATTTTATAAAAGTAATAGATCAAGAGTTCTGGCAGGAAAAATATGTATAAAAGCAAGTTAATTATAATTAAGAATTTGATTCTTTTTATATAGATAAGAGAAGACAATAGACGTATTTTCCAATCTCAGATTTCAGTATCTTATTTACTCTTTAATTTTATAATTAACACACTGACTTAGAATTAGAAGTCTCGTCATTGTGTCAATGTTAAGTTACTATAATAATTAGTATAATTTTTTTCCTTTTGTTAAGTAATCATAAAAAGAGAATTTCTATGGTGCATTCACGGTATTCACTTAATAAGAGATATATTAATAGGTTTTGTCTAACTTTTGTCCAACTTCATGTTCAAATAGCATTACTCACTTTGAATTTATGAGAACTCAACAATTTTCTTCGTTTGTTTTCTTTATATTAATGACATGGTTCCCTTCTAGTTAATGTGTATGCCGACTTAAATACTTGAAGTTCTATCGGAACTAATCCTAACCCCAAAATTCAGTCTCTAATCTCTGAAATATTTAAACAACATAATTCTCAATCTCTAATTTCAAATAAAATTTATGTAAACTGGCGCAATAAACCCTTCATCCATTTTATCTGTTGGTTCAAATTATTTTCCACTGTATCTCAATTTTATTATTTTACCATAACATCAATAAGACTATATCCACCTAGAAAGTGATAACTTTTAGATTAAATTTTAGAAATAATTGTTTTCAGGAGGGACGAAGCCCATGAAAAGTAGTACTGGAAAATTTTCATCATGGGTAAATTGTTGTACAACTACAATAATAGACTTTACAATTTTTTTTTTCATTTTGTGCCCTACTTTATACACTTGTATACGATTATATATACTCTTATAATAAATATTTACCATTAATTATTTTAATGTGACTTTTATGTACATACTTAGAAATCAGTCATGATCATAAGATTTAACATTCTCAACCATTCAAACAGCAATTGTTAACTAATAAATTTCGTAATATTTTCAACAATTGAACTTAAACAATGTTGTTATATGAATTGCATAATACTAACTAATGAATTTCAATAATGTTACAAACACTGATGAACTCTTATAAATACTAACACATGAACAATGATGCTAACTAATCAAATTCATTATGCTATTAAACAATGAAACAAGCAACTGAAATTTGTCAATGCTGTAGAAGAATTACAACATACTATATGACTACGACTAATGAATATTGTTGGGCCCATTGTTCCAGTGCAGCCCAACCCAAGCATCTGTGTTGTTGGAGACTCTGATAAAAGGTCTTGTTTGTGATAGGATTCAGAATATTGAATTCAGGATTTTTAATACTTAATGTGACATCACATATAATATAATAATAAATTATCATCAACTTCAGACATGATTTGACACCTACATTAAAAAGTAAAGTATTTTGAATCATATGACAAAAAAGAATTCTTACTATTCACAAATGAATACCAGAATTCAAAATCCAATGAATGCTAATTCAAGCGGACACCATATGTGCGAAACTTTGGTAGAAATATATAAAAAAAATTGAAGTGTCATGATGTAGATAATAAGTCACTTGTTTTCTAATATAAGGTGCTACAATTTGTACCCGAAGGATGTGACTGTCTCATGTTACTATATAACTAACTTTATTCTCTATTCATTATTTCAAACAAAACATTTGTGTACATATTTGCGTTTCTGTCAATATATTTACAATATCATATGTCATGTTTAAATTATTTCCAAAGATTCACACC
>BMAC01000773.1:350724-362854 GCA_014905375.1 Phtheirospermum japonicum
ACAACTAATTACAGTGCTTGAAAGAATTTAATGGACTTGTAAGTTTTATCAGGCATTATCGTAAATACGTATATATATTATATATATATATATATATATATAATATATATATATAATATATATATATATATATATATATATATTCATTTACGATAATGCCTGATAAAACTTACAAGTCCATTAAATTCTTTCAAGCACTGTAATTAGTTGTCTTATGATCTTCAGTTTCACATGTAATTAATACACAAARYATTTTAGGCAATAGAGTATGTTTCTGAGACTTTGTTACTATAAAGCGGATCTGAGATAATTTTATTACTTACTCCATTTCAAATTAAATATTATTTAAGAGTTCTTGTTAAAAATTAATAAGTACATAAATTTGACTAATACAACCCTAATTAATTAATAATATTTTTAATTAATTTTCAACATAATTTGACGTAAGATTAATTTGTTTTGCTTGCAGTTTTTTCTTGTCCCCGGTGATTTTCTAGCATGCTTCCTGGTAAAACAGAGCAAACTCTTGAATTTCTCCAACCCGACAACGATGATCCAGCAGATTTCAACTTCAAGCAATGAATTTTCCTTTCATTTGCACTTTGTCTTAATGTAATTGCCTGCAGATATATTCTAGGATTCCTTTTTATTTTATTTTATTTTATTTTATTAATGTGTTGGTTTATAATGTCAGCCAACTCAAAATGTTCAAGTTAAGAATTATTAATAGTTGCTTTTTCATTACTAGGCTTAATGAAAGGACCTTGAAGTGAATTCAAGGTAGTAAAAAAGACACAGAGATGATAAAATAACACAACGATGGGAACAACTTTTCTTATTCACAATGTTCAATAAGACAGCCTTTCCKTAATTTTCTAAAATRATATTTGCTCCCATGATTGTGGTTCGATATAGTGCATTTTTCATATAGAACGAAACGATACAGTTGAATTAAATGCGGTTATAATGAATAGTTTTTTTTATACCTTTTAGTGCAATACGCGGTCGCAGTCTAACCGTCTGTGTCGCAGTCTAACCATCTCTCGCGAAAACACCCGTCCGACCCGTCTCGCAAACTCCAGGCCTGCGGGTTTCTCGGCCCGAACCCTTTCATGCACTTGCAGGCCGGCGACGCATTCGTGTCGCATATCCCGTAAACCCCACACTCCCTGTAATCGTCGCACTGGTCCTTCGGAGCGTACCAGAATAAATTCCAGATCCCGCTTGTCAGAATCCAGGTCAACCTCTGCAATTCACCGTTGGGCTTCATCACCAATCTCGAATAAACCGATTTCTCATTTAATTTAAAAGAAAAAAAACAACAACGTATTTTTTAGTGATTTTAAATCTCAACTTCCTCTAATTCTTCACAATTTAATCAGAATCTAAAAGGAATAAAATAAAATACGTGAAAGTGAAGGATCGGTCTTGATACGAGCAATTCGATCCTCGGGTGGTTCCTCAACAAATTTATCTCTGTATAACAAAAAATCGCCAAACAGAAATGGATTATGTGGAAGAAAAAAAGAATGGATTGATTGAGAATGTTAACATATGAAGCCAATTCAGAAATACCATAATAATAATAATAATAATAATAATAATAATAATATAATAATAATAATAATAACAAATGCAACTAAAAAGATTAGATATGGGACTCAAAATAAATAGGATAAACTTAATTACAAACCCAACAAGGATCATTCCTGCCACACTGACAATCAATTTTTTTAAAATAAATCAGCAGTTAGTTAGATAACAAAAAGGAATATACTGAATTCTTCTTAATTCACTTCACCTAAAGCAAATCACCTGAACATGATTGGCTTTCCTGCTTAGTTATACCAGAAGAAATCTTCATAACACTCCGCACTCACGGAACAGCAATCTGAATCACATTTTTCATGTTCCATTCTTGACCATCAAGTACAAAACACTCCTCACAAGCAAGTAATAGGATGTACAAGTGAGCTCAGCTCAACCAAGAACAGCTCATTTAACCGTACTAAAAAAAATTCTCAAAGTTCAGCAATTATAGAAGTGCCACTGATACATCTTCTACACATTCATATGTAATACAGAAAATCAAAACTGGGAATACGAAACAACAAATCAAAGCACAGGAACATTCATAATCACCTCACGAGGCCTTGCCGCTTGAAACATCAGCCGGCGTAGAAACGTCCTTCCCGAGGGACGGAGGCACGTATATACTGGCTTTCTTAAGAATCTCCGCATTGAAAATTAAAAATCACCTTGAACCACATTGAAATCAACATGAGATGAGAGATGTGAAAAAAGCCGCTGGTGCTTATCAGCATAAATAATATTTGGAACTTACGCTCCAAAAATCAGGGCCAATGTCGACATCCTTTTCACCCTTAAAATTCCTGGTAAATATAATCAAAGAAACAAGAAATGAGCAACTAATAAGATTGATTGATTTATGATGTGCAGTTCAATAATGAGAATTTATAACAAGACCAAAATCTCAGATACAAACAATTCATATACTCTGTATGTCCAGCAAATATATAAAGAAACCTAAAGTAATAATACATCAATAAATCAGTTTGAATTTTTGGAGAAAGAAAAACACCTCGTCTGCCACCGATTGCCATCGCCTCGTCTGCCAAACGGAGCAGCACTGCAGCCGCGTCTCAGTCACCGAAGCCACCGGCGTTATAAACCAGCCAAGCCGTCGAGCCTGCCACCGCCGAGGTTGTCGTCAGGTACCAGCTTTTTAATGCCGCTGATTTCCAGACGCTGGGCCATCGACGGAATTCCAAAATTTAAGGAGAGGTGACCGCCGATTCAACATTGCAATCTCCGACCCACAAATCGAATCAGCCGCGTTCCAGTCATCCATCCTAGTCGCAGAGCCGGAGAAGCCGCCGCAGCCGCTGGCCATCGTCGCTTCACCTGCCGCTGCCGCTGGCCATCGTCGCTTCACCTGCCGCTGCCGATTTCCGATTTTTCTGGGTCGATGACGGAGGAAGATTCGCCGCCAGAACCCGAACACCACCGCCCCATTTTGTCGGCACCTTCACCGCCAAAATTGCCGTGCCGTTCGCCATTTCCCGATTTCTGAAAATTTGGGGAAGGAGAAGGAGGCTCCGCTCAATCGGACCCGAGTCCAGTCGAGCCACCTCGCAGATGCCCCACGATCACCGTCGCCGGGTGCCGTTCGCCAGTTTACACCCTTCGGACTGCCCATTCGAGGATCGAAGAGAGGAGAGGTGCTCGCCGATTTTTGGTACGGGGATTTTGACGGGTTTGGGAATAGATTAGGGTTTTTTAGTTTATTCTTTATGTTTATTTTTTATTTAATTTAATTATTTTTTTGATTTAATATTTAATCCAGATCGTTGGATCAGATACTGATCAACGGCCCAAAATTATTGCTTGATAAGGACGAGGATCGGTGACATGGCAGCGTACTATTCTACGGCGGTTCCTATGAAACCGCCGTTAATGTCATCTTATTCACATCAGTTCTCATAGAACCGATGTTAAATCTATCGCAATAATTAACGTATTAAATAATTAACGTCGGTTTTTAAGGAACCGCCGTGCAAACTTGTTAATTCACGGCGCTTTCTTAAAAAACCGCCGTTAATTTAGTTCAGTTTTAACGTCGGTTTTCATAAAACCGCCGTAAAATACACGATTCTACGGCGGTTTTCTGAAAACTGCCGTTAAAATGACCGATTTAACGGCGATTTTTTGGAAAACCGCCGTAAAAAAGTATTTAACGGCGGCTTTTCCAGAACCCGCCGTGGATTGAGGCGCCTTTGTATCTACTTTCTGCAGTAGTGAAGGCTGGAGAGGAAAAACAACTTACCAAATGAGTTGTAATGACAAAATTTGTGAATGAAAAAAATTATTTATACCAAGGGACAATGGGCTGGGCTTAAACAAACTAAAAGGCTGGGCTGAGAAGAAGAAAAAAAAAATCAAATGGACCTTGGCTTGAAAGGTGAAGGTTTAAGAGAAAGAAAAAAAAATAAAAATAAAAGCCCAAGTATCAAATAACACATAAATACTATTTAACACATAGAATTATTTATTATCTAATTGTTATAATAAAATTAATATAAATCACATATATGAAAATTAGATATATTATTAAAAATCATTAAACACTATAATCTAATTTACCTTAATAAACTTGTTATATTAGTACGGGGTCTTACATACACCCCTCCTTTAAGGAATTTGGTCCCCAAATTCCCTCTCGAAATATCTCTGGATAAGTTTGAAACATCTCGTCCCTTGATTTCCATGTGGCTTCTTCAGGTTTATTGTGTTTCTGCCACAATAATTTAACTAAAGGTATGTTCCTGCCCCGTAACTTCTTTACTTGGTAATCGATAATCTGTAAGGGTAATTCGGTATAGGTGAGATCCTCTCGAATCATGGGAATATCGTCCTTAATGATATGGTCGGGGTCAGGATTATACTTCTTAAGACGAGAAACGTGAAACACGTTGTGCATTCCTGATAATGGACTAGGAAGTTCCAAACGATAAGTTAGATTACCAATTCTTTCAATCACTAGATAAGGACCCACATATCGGGGACTTAGCTTACCACCTTTCTTATATCGAATCAGACCTTTCCTTGGTGATAATCGGAGAAATACCATGTCTCCCACTTCAAATTCTAAGTCCTTCTGTCTGTTATCAGCATAACTCTTTTGTCGACTTTACGCTGTTCTGATTCTATCTTTTATAAGTCGAACTTTATATAGTGCTTCCTGAACCAGGTCTATTTTTGCAATTGCGAATTGCGACTCTCTTTTTTGTTTTGGAGTCCACCTATCATCAATCTCCTAGTGAATTGGAGATCTACACTTTTGCCATACAAAGTTTCATACGGTGCCATGCCGATAGTTGCTTGAAAACTATTGTTATAGGCAAATTCTACTAATGGAAGATGTAATTCCCAATTTCCTGAAAAGTCTAAAGCACAAGCCCTTAACATATCTTCTAGTGTTTGAATCGTTCTCTCAGATTGTCCATCTGTCTGAGGATGAGACGTTGTGCTAAAACTTAACTTTGTTCCAAGTCTCTCTTGTAAAATTTTCCAAAATCGAGATATGAATATTGGGTCTCTATCCGATACAATATCCACTGGGATCCCATGTAATCTAACTACTTTATGTACATTTGCGCAAGCTTTTGCAAACTGTCAGTTTTTCTCATAGGTAAAAAGTGAGCTGACTTAGTCAAATGGTCGACTACTACCCAAATTGAATCAACTCCAGACCTAGTTCTTGGTAATTCAGTGACAAAGTCCATAGTGATTTTCTCCCATTTCCATTATGGGATTTCCAGTGGTTGAAGTAATCCAGAAGGTCGTTAATGCTCCGCTTTAACACGTTGACAAGTTAAACATTTAGCCACAAATTCAGCTACTTGTTTCTTCATATTAACCCACCAAAAATTCTTCTTTAGATCTCTATACATCTTTGTAGCTCCAGGGTGAATTGTATACCTTGAGTGATGAGTTTCTCCTAAAATTTTATTCTTTAACCTTTTATCATTCAGTACACAAATCCTATTTTTGAATCTTATGATCTCATCCTTGTTCATAGAAAGACCTGATTTTGAACCTTGCATATTCTTCTCCTTCAGTGTCTTAAACTTTTCGTCGTTCCCTTGTGACGATCGGATTTCCTCTAGTAAATCCAACTTTAACGATAGTCCTGAACATATGAGTTGAGTTTTTGACCATTTTGGGTTCCAACAACTTAATTCTTGCAATGAATTCCATTCCCGAATCATTAAGTGAGCGAGTTATACCTTTCGACTCAGAGCATCGGCAACAACATTAGCTTTACCGGGATGATACTGAATATCAAAATTATAATCCTCAAGTAATTCAACCCATKTTCGCTGTCTAAGATTCAACTCTTTTTGAGAAAACAAGTATTTAAGACTTTTATGATCTGTAAACACTATGAACTGAGCTCCGTACAAATAGTGTCTCCATTTCTTTAAAGCAAACATAATGGCTGCCAACTCAAGATCATGCGTGGGATAATTTACCTCATACGGTTTAAGTTTTCWAGAAGCATAAGCAACAACTCTTCCATTTTGCATTAATACCGCACCTAATCCTTCTTTTGATGCATCACTATATACTACAAATTTGTCAAGTCCTTCCGGCAGAGCCAAAACAGGCGCAGTAGTAAGTCTTTCCTTTAATTCTTGAAAGCTGGATTCACATTTGGTATCCCACACAAATTTTACCTGTTTTTGCGTTAACTTTGATAATGGTCCTGGGACTTTAGAAAAATCTTTGATAAACCTGCGGTAGTAACCTGCAAGACCAAGGAAACTTCTTATCTCTGTCACTGTTTCAGGTCTTTTCCAATCTAACACAGTCTGAACTTTAGATGGATCTACCGCGATTCCATCTCCCGAGATGATATGACCTAAGAATGCCACTTCGTTTAGCCAAAATTCACATTTGCTAAACTTGGCATACAACTTATGTTTCTGTAACGTCTCTAACACAATTCTCAAATGTTTCTCATGTTCCTTAGCTGATTTGGAATACACCAGAATGTCATCGATAAATATCACTACGAATTGATCTAAATACAGGCTAAACACTCGGTGCATCAAGTCCATAAATGCTGCCGGAGCATTAGTTAACCCAAACGACATCACTACAAACTCATAGTGGCCAAACCGGGTTTGAAAAGCCGCTTTATTTATATCATCCTCCTTAATTCTTAATTGGTGATATCCTTGTTGGAGATCCAGTTTGGAAAACACCTTTGCCCCATGTAATTGATCAAAAAGCTCATCTATTCGCGGTAAAGGATATTTATTCTTTATGGTGACAATATTAAGCTCTCGGTAATCCACACACAATTTTAAAGTCCCATCTTTCTTTTTCACAAATAGCACTGGGGCACCCCAAGGAGACGTACTAGGACGAATGAATCATAATTCCAGTAATTTTTGCAACTGGGCTTTCAACTCTTGCAATTCCAACGGGGCCATTCTATACGGCGTTTTAGCAATGGGCATCGTTCCCGGTAGAATATCAATGGTAAACTCAATCTCTCTATTAGGAGGTAATGAGGTAAGCTCCTTAGGAAAGACATCAGAAAATTCAGACACTACCGGCACCCCAGCCATCTCCTTTTTATCTTCCGGTTTGTTGATTAGATAAGCCAGGTATCCTTTCGCCCCTCTAAATAATGATTTTCTTGCTTTGGCTGCCGAGATCAGTGGGGCTAAGACAACTCTAGATTTACCATACAACATTACTTTTGGTTGTCCAGGAACACAAAATTTCACTTCTTTTGTGTGACAATCCATGCGAGCATGATGTCGGGATAACCAATCCATTCTCAAAATGATATCGTAATCTAAAATTGGTAACACGATTAAATCCGCAGGAAAACAGTTTGTTTCAATATTCACCTCGCAATTATCAAATACCCTGTCAGCTACATGATTACTCTCCATAGGAGTAACAACCTCTAGAACATAAGGTAATTGCTTCAAACAAGCATTCAAACGACAAGCAAAATGTGGTGCAACGAAAGAATGTGTCTAACCAGGATCTAATAAAACTTTAGCAGGGTGGTTAGATACACAAAGCGTATCTTCTACCACATCAGTTGTCTCCTGAGCCTCTTGTCCTGCTAGCGCAAACACTCGTCTTTGCATCTTAGGACGATTCTTACCCCTATTGCTTATGGTGGACCTTTCTGTTGGATTAAAAACAGGTCTTATCGGTGCCTTACAGTCTTTCATTTGATGCTGATCACTTCCACAATGAAGGCATTTTCCTTGTTTCAACCAGCAATTATTCTCGGAATGACCTGACCTTTTGCAATGAGGGCAAACTGAAGCTTCAGATTGTTTCCATGTTCTTATAAAACCTTGAGATTTAGGTCTTTGGAAATGTTGTGGTTTCTTATAAGAATGTGACCCTACCGGTCTACTTTGATTTCCAAACCTTTGTTGATATACTGGTTCCAAACGACTTAATCCACTTTCGATTCTTGCGGCAGCTTGGACCGCAATACTATATGTACGGATATCAGTCGCGAGTAATTGTTTCTGTAACTCAGGCCTCAAGCCTCTAGTAAACTTATGTAACTTGTCTTCTTCATCCTGCACTAATCCAGGTGCATACTTAGACAGCCTATGAAAATTAGCTTCATATTGCGCGACTGTCATAGTTCTTTGCCTGAGACGYCAAAATTCATCTCTCTTAGCCTCTCTCACTACCCTAGGAATGTAATGATCTCGAAATTCTTCTACAAATTTTTTCCAAGATCTTTCACATCCTTCTCTTGCCCATATACCTTTAATTGTTCTCCACCAATCGCGAGCAACAGCTTCCATACGAAACACCACTAGAGTCAATTTTTGTTCTTCAGTATAATTTAAGGCTGCAAAAATGCTCTCTATTTTCTCAATCCACTCTTCGGCTTTAACATCATCTGGTTCTCCCAAGAAAACTGGTGGATCAAATTGAAGAAACCTTTCTAGCACTCGGTCATGGGGTTCCGGGAGTGGACCTCTAGGTCGAGGGAATGGTGCGTTTTGTTGTTGTAAGAATGCTAGTAACTGCTGCATTAGTTGCGTGTTTAGATCAGGTACTCCTACAGGAGGGGGTGGTACATCTTGTCGTGGTTCTTGGTCTTCCTCATGATTCTCCTCATGAATGGGGTAAGGTTCATAACGAGGGTGTAAACGTGGTCGCCCTCGTCCTATCCTCTCTGCCATCCTGAGGTGTACAAACATGCTCATTATATATAGTGCCATTATATAATGAAAGTGTTGCACGTATTGAGCAAAACCTAACCTCTAACTATGGTAATCTAATCCGTCACTYAAATAATAATAGTCCAATGAATACTCAAAGAATTGTAGTATTCTATAATAAGTAAACAACACAAGTATATAAACATATAGTCAAAGAAATAAATAAATTTCAACTTCAAATATAATACTTTACCAACATAGTTAAGAAAGTAATATTAAATATATATAATATACGAGATAGCACCATAAACAAAATGTGCCATCCGACGAGGTTAGTACTACATAAAACTTATATCTACACTATGTACCGCAATAGGTCATATATAAAACCTATGCCAAAAGATACCTCGCATAGTGCTACGTACCATAGAAAAGTCTAACAAAGTCTAGTAGATATATACATATACAACGATTGTCTTAACCAAATAAAACTTATCAGTCGGTTATTATCACACCAGCAGCATCACCCTCCCATAACTCCTCAACATCCTCATCAAACCCTGAAACCTCTCTCGGATCTTCCTCAGACTCAACATGCTCCTCCTTCGACGACAATGGGGTGGCAGGCGGCGTAGGAGCAGGGGGTGGCGATGGGGAAACCGGGGGAGTCGATGGTCCAGGGAAGTAAGCCAAAATATCGTATACCTGTTTACGAACAATGGCTCTGTCCTGCTCGATTTGTCCTAATAGGACCATCTTCTCGTGGTTAAAATTGGCCTGTATCGCCAACATCTGTTCGGTAACTTGCTCGAGTTGAAAATTTCTAGCATGTATAGTATTATGTGACGCGACAAGGTGGGCTTCAAGATGGAGTACTTGTGCGTGCTCCTTGACAAATAAAACTTGTGACCCATCAAATAAATCTTGATAATGTTTTACTAAGCTATCGAGGTAAGCGATGTGCTCTCGACATCTTGAATGTACGGGTGAGTCCATGCTAACAAAATACTTTATTATCCTCTGGTTTATAATAATATGCCCGGAATGATTAGGTAAGAAAAAAAATAATAACAAATTAAATAAATAAATATTTAAATACATAAAATAAAAATTCACTGTAACTAATGTCGCTTTACTACGATATTAGTCGACTAAGAAATCTTAAAAGTCACAGTCTAGTGCGATCGTCCACAGGCGGAAGAATCCTATCCCGGGTTTCACTTTGGTGTAATTACCATTTTACACCAAAACTCTGATACCACAACTGTCACGACCCAAAAACCGAACACTAACCAAACACAAGAGCACACATAATTTACATAAATAAGTTTGGTTTAAAGTACAAGTGAAACGATTCAAAGCTTGGAGCAATTATTTAATGTACAACTCCTGAGTTATAAACTAACATTCTCTACCAACGACATAAAAGACAAGGAGTTGCTACAAGGAACCTTAGACGACAATTTAACCTTCACCTTGAAACCCAAATTCAGAATCGCTCGCCCTATCGTCGACATCTGGAGAGTTTGGTTTGACAAAAGAGAGCGTGAGCTAAAGGAGCTCAGTGAGTTGCTGAATTAAATAATAAAAAAAAGCAACTTTTATTTTAAAATATAAAATTTTTGTGTATGCATCAACAAATTAGTAATTGATTTTATTAAGACATTAACAGTTTGTGAATTTTTAAAATAAATAATCAATACAAAAATTAAAAGTGGAACAGACAGGAAAGACTGTCTCGTTCCCAAAAGTTAGTCCAATTAGTGAGTGTCCGGGTACGGAACTCTAGAGGTGGCTCCCGCGCGTAGCACTTAAATCCCGAAGGACTCTAGAGGTGGCTCCCACGCGTAGCACTTAGCTTCCGAGCCATATTAACTCACATAAACGTAGAATCATGTCGATCAAACATGACCCATACGTTTCCGCTCACCATGAAAGGTGACACTCCCGGCCGAAGCCTCAATCACCTTATCCCTCCCAGTAAGCTCGACGTCCCTTTAGCTATGAGATTCAAACCCATGGTACATCATATTTCGGAATATACCCAATCTACGACCCAAATCCTGCCGTCGTCTCCGACCCGACCAGGAACAATGGGAATAGGTACCACGAGTAGTCGAGCAATAACCACAAGCAACCTGCTCGATTAATTGCCCAAACTACTCATGCCTGACAGACACGGACAGTTAATATCATATGTCCACAATTAAACCAATTTAACAAAGTTATCGAAAAATCAAGATTTATTTGACGTTTGAAATTTTTCTCCATCATCACGCGCTGCGTTTTAAAAACAGTCATAACTTTTTTAAAACAGTAGGTAAAAATATAATTTTTACAGCGATAGAAAGATAACACATCAAGCTACAACTTTCATGAAGACACTAAAAACTAACGAACAGGTTACAAGGGTGAAAATAGAGTAAAACCGTGGAACAAGACTGCAGAAACTGGACAGAAATTTAACAGTGCGCAGATTTCGTATTTTAAACATAACTCCTAGTAGAAATTAGATAATTGATTGATTCTAGCGTCTATTTACACATAAGACAAACCTCTACAACTTTTATGAAGACACTCAACACCAAAAGACAGTTTAAGATGGTCAAAACAGCTTATAAACAGGCTGTCCAAAACCTGACAGCAACCATGTTATTCGACAACAAACATCAACTAACAAAACCATCAACATAGGTCAAATACGAATCGTACAAACCATTTAATTACCAAGTCCACTATAATTCAGATCATATTAGACGACACGAGTATCTTAATATCCACTATAATTCAATCAACGCATACATCAAAATATAACCACCAAGCAATTCAACGAATACATGAACAAACGTATTAAAACACTGAACGTTATAAGTACTAAACATGGATACGCTCTAAATGAAAATTTCTCAAACCTCCAGTTTAAAAAGTTTTACTCACTTATATAATTAGGCGATTGAATTATAAGCGGAATAGTGTCATCGTCGTGTGCAATTCCTACACATGTCGGAAACTTGATTAAAACTCCGACCAACTCTAACGAAAACCGAAACACATAAACTATAATCGTAAATAATATATACTTATAAGAATATATAATTTTTATTAAAAATTCAGCCCCGTTTTCAGCCCCGTTTTAGCCTCGACCACTTAGTGGCTGTCCTCGACTCAAGTTTTCCGATAACTACGAAGCTCGGAGCCGGTTTTTAAAGAATAGCTTTAAAAAAATTACAAAGAACCCTAGGTTAGGGTTTTAGACCAGAGAATTCACCAACCAAAGCCCCAACCTCAGCCCTCTTGGCTATCCTCGGAGGTAGTTTGAGCGGCTTGCGACTGTCGGTGAACTTTCAATCAAGTAAAAGTAAAATAAAATACGTATATATATATAT
>BMAC01000773.1:371927-404175 GCA_014905375.1 Phtheirospermum japonicum
ATCCTAGGATATTTTGATTTATATAAACTTTGTTACTGTGTCGAACGGATGTAAAATTCTAAATTTTCAGATATTTTTAGAATAATTGGTTTATTAATTTGTATGTTCATTAATGATATTTTTCATTTTTGGGGGGATTTTTAAATAAACATGAATTAAATTTAAAATTTAAAAAAAAATTGAAAATCCGAGGGTTGTTAACCCTCGGTTTTCCGAGGGCAAAGGACTCTCAGTTTTGCCCTCGGTTTTTCCGAGGGTCGTTGACCGGATTTAACCGAGGGGACTGACCCTCGGTTTTCCCCTCGGAAAATTTTTTCGAGGGAATTTTGTCCTCGAAAATTTTTACCGAGGACAGTTTTTCCGAGGGGACGTTGCCCTCGGTTTTTCCCTCGGTTTCTCCAAAAACCGAGGGAATTTTTCTAAAACCGAGGAAAAAATCCTTCGGAAAACTGTGTTTTTTTTTGTAGTGACACATGCCTCTATCTTAAGTTGATTTATTCTTATTTTGAGCTCTCGTTCATCACTATATAAAGTTACTGACTTAAGTATTGGGGGGCTACGTCGGGGTTATCCGACTTAAGTTTTATTTTGTAGGTCGCTCAAGTGGGAGAAGGTAGTTCGAAGCTTACCGACCTATCTTCTTGGCGAGTCGATCATTTTGATCTCATCGTTATCGTTAATAGAACTAAGTTAATTGATACCAAAATAAATTAAATAGAGACACATACTAAAGTGCATAAATATTTATGGGAAGTGTCTTATATATTAGGAAAAAATGTGTTAACTATATAGGATATGGTTAGTATTTAAAGTATCACAACAACAACATTTTACTTAAAGACCATTAAAGTATCCCAGATAAAGTGGTCTCATTGTGAGACCGATCTCGCGGATGTATTTATTTTCACAAATGTCCATAGCTGTGTTATCCACTTAAAATAACAATAAAAAACTTTCTCTAATCAAGTAAGTTGGATTTATCGGGAAAAGGAAATGGGAGAAAGAACCACTAAAGTTTTAGGGATTGGAATGCAAATTCTAACTCAAACTTAATTATAACTTGAAGATAATCAAAATATTAAAAATAATATTTTTCATAATGAAAAACTACTATTTATTTTAAATTGTTGACACGGTGGAGTAAGTCCAAATGCGCTTGTCAACGAGGGTGGGAGCATTTGGAATAACAACCAGGGACCGATCCAATGTGGGCATAACCAGTAAATTGTACCATTCACTTGTGTACAATACACGGTGCACATTGTTTTCAATCTAATGTTATTATAAATATAAATGTGATGTGTGATAAATATGTTTGTACTATAATGATCTTATATTGGAAAAATGAAATTTGTGTTTTATGTCTAATGCATATAGATGCTATGTGTGATGATATGTATGTTTTGTATTGAATTTTAATTGAAACAAGTGAAAATTATACTTCTGCATATGTATGTTATGTGATAAACACGTATATCATGTGTGGTGCTTATAAACATTGTGTGTGATGAGTATATCTATATTACATTGGGTTAAGTGAGAATTATGTTTGTGTATACGATGAATACGACATTAGTGAGTTGTGTATATGACTTAAATGTATGATTAATATAATTATGTGTACGATGAGTATGAATCTACGTTAAACGCATGTACACAATCATATATACCACACAAATTAGTAATATGGAAATCGGGTGCACCATACATTGTGCATCCGGATGCATTATATACAGTCTCATGCACTGCCCCCTTAGACTTCTAAAACCTTTCACATAAGTGTACATTTTGGTTTATTTAGAACCTTAAACCAATAATAGCTCGCCTATTCTTGAAACCAATATTTAACAGATAATTTTAACTTTTTTTATTTGTTTTCTTATTCTAAACTCATATTATTTACTTTAATCAATAATATAAAAAACAAGTCAATCATTTACCATATTGTTCATAGAATTATGTTTCGATTCTTAAATACAAGTTATCAGAGAGTGAGATGTATGAATACTTAAATACGAGTTGTTAAACAATATGAAGCCCAGGACGTGGTGGCATGAGGCCTCTCGATGTACTAGCAGTGCATGGGGTGTTGGAACGGTTGGGCGAGTCCCTGCTGATAAGTCCATCATACCATCGTCCTTATCCTCTAAGTAGTGATGAGAAGAGTATGATGAACCAAGAGGATCACGGCCCGAATATAGGCCCATAGAAGAATGTCCATGACCTCTACCTCTCATCAAATAACATTACAATTTAAGCACAATTGAATCGGAGAAAATGAATTTATATAATTTCAAACTATATATGTATGTATCAGTTTTATAATAACCTGAACTGACACTTTCACTATATAGGTTATTATGTAACTCATTTTCGTTCGTATCTTCATCATCGTTTAGAAACTCATATTCTATCAACTCCTCTACCTCATTAACAAGTTCATCTGATTCATCAATAATAAGGTCGACGTGTAATTGGAAATCTTCGTCCTCCAATTGTATTAGATTGTGCATTTCTATCTTATCCTCTTGAAAAGATTGTTAAGGCAACAAATGCTTGATAAAATCTATTAGGGGTGAGCAAAACAACAAAAAACCGAACCGAAAATTTTAGTTCGGTTCAGTTTTCGATTTGAGAATTCTAAAAAAATCGGTTATTTCGGTTCAATTGATTTTACAAATAAATTTTGGTTCGGTTCGGTTTTAACCGAAATATAATTAAAAAATAAAAATATAATTTTTTATATTATTTATTGTTATTTTTTATTAATTCGGTTCGATTTTAGACATAATTTCGGTTCGGTTTTGAAATTTTAGGCGAAATTCGGTTCGTT
The DNA here is from genome assembly GCA_014905375.1 of Phtheirospermum japonicum. Classification (NCBI taxonomy): domain Eukaryota; kingdom Viridiplantae; phylum Streptophyta; class Magnoliopsida; order Lamiales; family Orobanchaceae; genus Phtheirospermum; species Phtheirospermum japonicum. The sequence goes on from BMAC01000773.1 coordinate 374,761, forward strand.
TCGGTTTTCGGTCGAACCGACTGAATGCTCACCCCTAAAATCTATTGTCGATCTCGCTTTAGTTTTGCACGTTGCTAACCAATCCAACTTATCTCATTTCAAACTCGAATGCGGGCACTAATAAACTTGAACAACTTAGGCAGTAAGTACAAATGGCTCATAGCGATTGAATCTACGCTTATAATTGACATAGACAAGATTATCTGAGGATGAACTTTTGTGCATGCGGGAGTTGGATCAAACCACTCGCAATTGAACATGAGCTTGCTCTTGTAAGACAATCTTGTATAGTAGAGTCTAACAACTTGTTGTAGTTGCTAATATTTGTATTTTGATTTTCCAATTTTTCAGTATAAAATATTGTGTAGCTTGATTTGTAGAGGGATTAAAGAGAAATAGACATATGTAGCTTGAGGAGGAAGGGAGAGAAATTAAGAGAGAAGATGAACTTGTAAAATATCTGATCTAATTATTCTTTTTGCTCTTGTTCCATACATATATAATTGCACAAGGGGGGGGCACCAATACACAACAATTGATCCACCAGTACCGGAATGCTCCTAACAACTTCAGATAAGACAAAATAAAGGTAACATGCTTAATTTGTTGACATTGGGCTTTCGGTCATTTAGGTGCACTCCATTTTAGCCCAAAACTGAATCTGGCCCACTGGTGAAATGGTAACCCGCTCCAGGACCATCCTCTACACTTTCCTTTCTCATCCCATTTGATCCCTTCCAAAATACAATTAACTTTTGGCCCCTTCCAAAATCCGTCCCCTGCCTTTGCCCCTACCCAAAATCCTTCATTTTCCCTAATTCCCCATTTCTCATCTAATTGTTCCAGATCCATGACAATACCTTTCCCTTCGGAGATCCTTGTCTCCAAGGATCAAACTTTGGAAACAGATAATGTAAGTAATCCTCATCTTCCCGAGTTGAAAGTTCTTGTTTTTCATTACACCAGTGGATTAGGAATTGATTGATTTCCCCTCTTTTTCTCGCAGCGACCCTTTGTCCAATTGTTTCCTGTGGAAATATCTGAAATTATCCGTCATCCCCCATCTGTAGTAGGTCTAAACTGGGCGGCGGCATGATAGTAGGGCTGAGCTTCTTCTTCAACATGGACACGTGGAAAACGGGATGAATGCGAGCATCTTCCAGCAACTGTAGACGGTAAGCGACTTCTCCAATTTTCTCTAAATTCTGAAAAGGACCATAAAATCAAGCTGAAAGTTTCATGTTTTTCCTAAATGCAATTGATGCCTGTCTGAATGGTTGTAGCTTTAGATAAACCCAATCCCCCTTCTCAAAATGTTTCTCCACTCTTTTTTTATCTGCATAAAACTTCATGCGATCTTGTGCTTGTCTTAGATTATTCTTGAGCTCATGTATTAGCTCTTGCCTCTGTTGAATGAACTCTGTGGCATCAGGGTTCTGAGTAATGATGTGTGTCTCCATGAACGAAGTAGGTATTTGATAACCATATAGGGCCTGAAAAAGAGTAGTTTTTAGGCTTGTGTGGTAGTTTTTGTTATACCAAAACTCTGCCAAGGGTAGCCATTTAGCCCAGTGCCTAGGATTTTGCTGAACCATGCACCTGAGGTAATTTTCTAAACACTGATTGAGTCTCTCAGCCTGACCATCAGATTGGGGATGATAAGCAGATGTAAAATCCAGTTGAGTCCTAATTGCCCTGAATAACTCCCTCCAAAATGCACTAGTAGAAACCTTATCCCTGTCTGTGACTATGTGTAGAGGTTGTCCATGTAGTTTGTAGACGGAGTTTAGGAATACCTTAGCAACTGTAGTGGCTGTTAATGGATGTGCTAGGGTTAGGAAATAGCCATATTTAGTGAGTTTGTCTATCACCACGAAAATTACATCTTTTCCCAAGGATTTAGTCAAGCCCCTCAATGAAATCCATAGAGATATGGGTCCAAGCCTGGTTGGGAATGGGCAATGATTGTAGTAGTCCTGGATATAATCCACCTCCAGCCTTGCACTGAGCACATACATCACATTGCTTAACCTAGTCCTCCACCTCTTTTTTCATTAATGGCCAATAGAAAATCCTGTTAACTCTTTTATAGGTGCCCAAAATGCCAGAGTGTCCACCATAGGCTGAGTTGTGCATCTCAGTCAGAATGGTTTTCCTCAATGAGGAATCACTTCCCACTCCTATCCTCCCTTTATAATGATCTCACCCTGTAGCTCAAACTCAGGATGTGATAGTTGGTCTAAGGACTTTGCTACCAGTATCTTGGCAAAGAAGGGATCATTTGTATAGCTAGAAGCCACCCGTTGGACCCATGTAGGTGTAATGGTTGAGATAGCTTGATAATTGCTTAGGTTGCTTTCTTGCCTTGACAAAGCATCCGCCACCTTTTTCTCCACCCCCTTTTTATAATGAATCTCATAATCAAAACCTAGTAACTTAGTGATCCATTTCTGCTGCATAGGGTTCGTGATTTTCTGATCCAAAAGATGCTTCAGGGCTTGCTGGTCTGTCTTGATAATAAACTTGTACCTCTGCAGGTAATGTCTCCACTTTTGGATAGCCATTAGTACAGCTAGGAATTCCCTCTCATAAATTGATAACCCTTGGTTCTTATCACATAGTGCCTTACTCATAAATGCTATAGGTATGCCCTCCTGCATCAGGATAGCACCCACTCCAGTGCCACTAATATCTGTCTCCAATATGAAAGGTTTGGAGAAGTCTGGTAAAGCCAACACAGGATCTGTCACCATTGCTTCCTTGAGGTTAACAAAAGCCTTGTCTGCCTCCTTTGACCAATTATATGCTCTTTCTTAAGCAAGGATGTAAGTGGCTTGCTTAGCAAGCCATAGCCTTGAATGAACCTTCTATAGTACCCTGTGAGGCCCCAAAACCCCCTCAGCTGTTTGATGTTAGTGGCCTAGTCCACTGCACCATACAAGCTATCTTGTTAGGATCAGTAGCAACTCCTTCCCTTGAAATAATGTGACCCAAGTACTCAATTTGTTTCTGTCTAAACTGGCATTTACTCCTTTTAGAAAATAGGGAGTGCTTCCTTAGTAAATCCAAAACTGCCCTCAGATCCTTGTAATGTGATTCCTCTGTCTTACTGTAGATAGAATATCATCAAAGAAAACCAACACTGACCTTCTGAGCATAGGTTGGAAAACTTGGTTCATTAGGGATTCAAAGGTGGCTGGTGCATTACACAGCCCAAAATGCATCACTATAAATTCATATGGCCCATGGTGTGTGTTGAAAGCTGTGAGATACCTATCCTCTGGCCTCACCAAAATCTGAAAATATCTAGACCTTATGTCAATCTTGGAGAAATAAACTGCCCCACGTAGTCCATCCAACAGTTCATCAATAAGGGGAATAGTATAGTCATGCTTGATAGTGAGGCTGTTGAGATACCTATAGTCCACACACATACTTCATGTGTGTCTTTCTTCTTTACTAGTAGGACTGGAGAGGCAAAAGGGCTGCTGCTATGTTTTATTACTCCTGACTCTAGGAGTTCCTTTACAATCTTTTTAATTTCATTCTTCTGAACATGTGAAACCCTATAAGGGAATTGATGTTTACTTCCATCTTTCAACACAATGTGGTGCTCCACCCCCCTTGTAGAAGGTAAACCCTTAGGTTCTTCAAAAATATCTTGGTACTCTTCTAGCAAGTCATCCAAGGTAGTTGGATTTCCATGTGACTCAGGTTTAACCCTAATCCAAAATACTTCTTCAATCTGGGAGGGCATGTCTTGGTGGATCATTTTAAAAAGTGTACGTCCAGATATGATGTGGCATTCATTTGGCGAAGATATAGCTTGTATTTTCACCCTTTTTCCCAATAATGTGACAGTAAAGGTCATGTGGTCATAATCCAGCTCAATAGGGGTACAGGACTTCAGTCAATCCCCCCTAAAAACAAATCACATCCTTCATTTGCCAGAACCCTAGGTGAAAAAGAGAAAGGGTGTCCTTGCATCTTCCATTTAAATTCTGGTACTCTTGTGGAGCTATCCATCCTTTGTCCATTGGCCACCTTAACCAAAATAGGCTTGGCCTGTTCCAGGGTGCATCCCAGTCTTTTGGCAGTTGATTCTTGGATAAAACTGAGAGTGCTGTCTGTATCAATAAGTATATGTAGCTTCTCCTTCCCCACTGATCCATTTAGCCTCATGGTGGTAACCCCACCCTCCCATGAAATGGAGTTCAATGACATTTGTATTTCCTCCATAGATTCAGTTGCATCATGCATCTCCCCCTCAGTGCCAGTAGGTGGTCCCATGTAATGCATCTCCTCTTCTTCAGTCATGACCATGTATGATATCTTGTTCTTGCATCTGTGTCCTCCTGAAAAAGGTTCATCACAATTATAGCATAACCCTTTATCTCTTTTTTTGGCAGCCATTTCAGTGGCAGTGAGTAACTTGAACTGTGGTTTGTTTGGTATAGGAGGTGGTTTCACTGTGGTGTTCAGGTCATACTTCTTGGGGTTAAAAGTGGTCATACTTTTTGGTTATAACTGTTTTATTCTTTCCACTCTTCGTTTGGTTACACTGGATTGCAAGAGAAATTTCCTTGTTATAGGCTAAAATAGATCATGCTAATGAAAAAGGATGGCGTAGAATATATCCTCTCAGATGCCTACCTTGCATTTATTGTGTGTTCTTCGTCAATGTGTGTTTAAGGCATATGTTTAGTGTTGGAGTAAGATTTAGTTTTCATATCATTTAGTTTAATAATAATATGTCATTATTCTTGTAAAGGTTTGAATTGCTTTATTTTACGACTTGCGTTGGGCAGCTATTCTTTACTTAATTCTTTATGGATACAATGTTTGAGTACATAGACAGAAAAAAGATGTTACAAACACCATCTGAACAAGAAAAGTTATTTCTCAAGATTTCAGAAGTGATTGCTGAAGAGCTAGAGCCCGAAGTTATAGCAACAGCTTCTTATGAGAAAGCCCAAGGAAGAGATTATTCCCCATAATCGATACTCTGAGTGAATTCAGATGTTTCCAGCTCAGATGCTTCGGGTATGTTGTTGTCCTATGTCCAATACCTGCTCAATTACTTTATCTTAATATGGAAACTATACATCATTACATTGTTAAATCATGTAGGGTTTGTGTGTTGGCTAATTGATGCTGTCTTTTAGTGAAAAATAGTACAAAATTTGGGAACATGACTCATTTCAATAATGATTTTGGTTGTTCTACACAGTTCTGAAAGGGATTTCAGATGGACTATCGCGTGGAAAGAAACCTAACGAGATGGAAAACTTTGTAATATTAAAGCTTTTGTATTTCCGTCTTCTATAAAAAATTTCATTTTTTTTTTTGTTCTGATTAATAATTTGTCATGATGGTTTTGGACGCAGGTAAAGGAACTATGGAAGGCAAACATGATGCATTCAGAAGAACACGGGGCCAAAAACAAGGACATTATTTCCCATTTTGTTTTGCGCCTTGTCTACTGTAGAGAGTGAGTTTCACCTTTAATCTACCTTCCTTTCTAAAACTCTCTTACATTTTCTGTTTCATAGCATTGTAACGCATTATTCTTAATATCTGCTTGTAAATTCTCCTTTATATATGAGCACTGGGCACGGAGTAATTAAGGAAATGGTTTCTTACCATAGAGAATGCATTTTCGCTACCGTTTTCTAATTTAAACTGACGAAGTCCAGGTGTGGTTTTTCTATTTACGCTGATCAACCATGCTGCTGGAGTTATTGTTCTTAAAATTATTTTTTAGTAACTAATCTTGTCTATCTGGGTTCTCCCTGTAGAGGGCAATAATAGCGGAGTTTGAACTTCCTTACAAAGTTGTAAACAGTGCCTAATATTGTTGGTTCGATCGGAGATGAAGGCGTCCGTGCTCTAATATCTGGCTTGTCCTCTCATAGAGGTTTATTCTGAGATCTTTTAACTGAATTTATTTATTAGTTATTGTCTAGCACACTAATTATATAGTATAACTTTAATAAGATCTATAAGTTTGTTGTCGGAATAAATTTTAATTCCCCGTTGTCTCAAAAAAAAAAAATCCTCCATGTTGTATATCTCATGCAAAAAAAGAGATGATTATTATGTTTTCATGCATTAATATTAATTATTTTTCTTTTTTTTAGGGCCTATGGAGAATTGAGTGATTGCGTTAGCATGAAGAGAAGAGAAGTGGAGTAGATGATCACTTAGGCGTATCGGCGATGAAGATGAAGAAGATAAAGGGTGGACGAAAGATTAGAGAGCCAAGATTCTGCTTCAAGACCACGAGTGATGTAGATGTATTGGATGATGGTACATATATTGTTAACTTGTTTTGTTTTGTTGTTAACTTTGGGTTATTATGTTAGGGTAATTTGATAGATTATGTCTCATAGTGTATATTTTTATGTCGTTTGAGAAATTGACGTAAGTGTAATGGAAGGCATTCTTTGTACTCTATTTGTTGTTAACTTTGAGTTATTTTGTTGTCTTGATAATTGTTTTTGCGGTGGATTTGAAAAGGTGCACCTGCTTTCATTTCTTTTTTTTTTTTAAATTGTTTTACTATTTTCTAAAAGGTATTTTTCAATGACCATTCTGGAAAATTTGACTTTCTATAAGGTATTTTTCAAGAACCGTCGTAAAAAGTGACGTTTTTTTACGGCAATTTTTGGGAATCGTCGTAGTCATTTACGGCGGTCGATATAACGGCGGTTCAAAAACTGCCATTAAATCCCTTAAAAAATCGCCTTTGTTTGTCTGTTCTGCAGCAATGTGTGTCCGATTTTTAGGTCAGGGTGGACAGTGATTTGGGTCCGAATCAATTTAGAAAATAGTAAAATGTGGTCTCCGGTCTGACTCAAAACCTACTCATATCAATTATATGCAAAAATAAATTAAATTATTGTGTGCATCTTTCAAGGTGCACACATATCCACGGTACAATAACTCTAATATATAAGGGTGATCGTTGACTCTAATATATAGGTCCACTTTATTATGAAGACAACTTTTTTAGATTATCTTCATAACTAAGTTTTATTTTAATCAATATTATGTAAATCTTATTTGAATTATAATAACTAATTTAGAATTATCTTTCTACTTACACGACTTATTTGTTCATTTATACTAAGTGAATAAAAATATTAAATCCAGGTGACATATAAACAAACAAACACCATAATTGTGTATTTTGATAACAAAAATATAGAGAGAGAGAGATGTGGGGGGCATATAATCATAGTTCTGAAAACCGAACGGGACCGGCCGGTTCAACCGGGAACCGGTCACTACACCGGTCCGGTTTTCATGTGAAAACCGCTGGGGTCAAAAACCGGTCAAGAACCGGTTGAACCGGTGAACCTGTGACAGGTTCAACCGGTTTTTTTTGATTTTTTTTGTTTTTTTTTTTTTTTTTTTTTTTTTTTTTTGCTTTCTAATTTTTATATTAAATAAAATTTGACAGGGTCTTTTTTTTTTTTTTTTTGGAGTACAAATAAATACAAATTATGATGGCTAATTTTATTTCATTTGGAAGTTGTTGGACTTGGAGTGATGATATTAGAATTGAACTATTTGATTTGATTTTTCTTCATTATATTTAATTCAACTACATTTTTCTATGTTGTACTGTGGTTGATGAATTCATATTTATTCATATGGACTCTTTGAATTAAATTTTAAAATATTTTATAATCATAAATTTTATTAATCTAATTTATTTTATTTATTTATAACATATTTAATATATATATATATATATATATATATATATATATATATATATATATATATAAAAAACCGGTCCGACCACGGTTGGACCTGTGAACCACTGAACCTGTAGTATGTTTTACCGGTTCGATGACCGATCCGGTTTTCAGAACAATGCATATAATTGACGATCTATTCTAACAATCTTGTCGCTAAAACAGTCCAAATAAGACTGTTATTAATAATAAGGCTAATAAATATGGTCAATAACAATCTAAGGAACAACTTTTTTTCTTTTTTTTAAATCGTTTCACACCCTTTAAGAGACACACGATTCATTCGATTACTCTTTTCATTTTAAGGGGAAAATATGAAAATTCTGGCAGAGAACAGCCTTTTCAAATGTTAAAAATTAATATGCTCTCGTTGAGAGTCGAACTCAAGACCTCCCGCTTACTAAACGGGTGCTCTAACCAACTGAGCTACGAGAGCTTTTTGCTGTTTTTCAATCTGAAATATATATATATATATATATAGAAAATATAAAATTAAATCAACTATCACAAAGAGGGAAAAACCGTTTAGGTGGCAAAATAATTTTCCACCTGCAAACTGAAGATCGTTCTTCAAAGCGCAAAACTACTGCACGTTACACGTACATAATGTTTTCATTGGATTGTCACATATTTTAAGCAAGTATTTATATTTTAGAGAATTTCTACGGTGTATTCACGGCACCATTTCTCAATTCATGAGATTTAATAGTAACTATTAGATCAATTTTAGATTTTTTATATTAAAAGATCTACGGTTGTAAATGCAAGAGGGGGGGGAGGGGGTATGGTGACTTGAAGGTATCGTAGATTTTTCCTATATTTCATAGTATAATATCAAAATTTTAAAATATATAATATTTAAACAAAAATGGATACTTCTTGATGGAACCAAAAATATTGGTTACCAAGAATAGGGAGTATACTAACCTCAAAACAAAAGATCAGTGACCTAAATAATGATGGAATAGCGTCACAACGACCTGGTTGATCTCCCAAAAGCCTCCTGACGACCTAACCGATCCTGCAAAACAACACTCTCAGCCAAGACGGTGGACGGCCTTAGCGAAGGTCCTCCAATGCTTAACTCAGAAAGTGCGAGATGTGTTTCGAGAGCTCAAACCGTGATAAACAACTTAAAATAAAAGAGAGGCGTGAACCCCTTTATATAGATAAGAGAAGTGCTCCCAAAACTAGGGTTACATTCTCCCACTATAATTCCATAAATAACATGACCGACTTAGATTTAAGATTTATCTTGTATTCTAAGTTCCCATAAACCACGAATCTCTTGCTTAAATTACAAGAGTAGGCTTGGGTCTGTGATTCTTTTAATATAATTCGCCGGGACCCCACAATACCATCCATAATAGCCCATTCGGGCCTAATATTTACAAAGCCCCCCGAGAATCGAAATTCTTGATCACTGGGGGAAGATACTAAGCTACCGAATAAAGTCGGGCTAATAAAATCATAAGAGGTCGCCACCATATATGAGAGCTCTCCCTCATACTTCAGGTTGTTACTCTATAAATCAGCTCGCCCACCTCTTAGAAGGAATGCTCCTTCCAAAAAATGAGGTCACTTACCATAAATACCAGTACGAATATTCAAGTGCCGCGTATCACTTTTATTGAGGGTGATTTCTCATCATAAATGTATACATTTATTTTGCTGTAGATCTGGGGTGCAGTAGACTTTGCTTGCAAGAGTTTACAAACATTAAGGTGGCGCTTGGAAATGAAAAAAAAAAATTCTCACTCATCTCATGGAATAAAAAAAAGTGAATGGGTGTTAATGTTAAATAAATTTTTCGTCAGCCAGTTTTTTTTTTCACTCTCTCTTCCCCTTTTTCCTTTGTTTTTTTCCCTGCCCGTTTTTGAACCCTTCCTTCTCCGACAACAAGATACCCAAACAAAACCCAATCGGTCGGCCACTTTTTTGTCCAAGAACAAAAATCGGCGATCGGACAAAAGAGCACCAGCAAAGACGCGCGTCTGGGTGAGGGGTTCGGGTCCCGTCGGCGAATCATCCCCCTTCAATTTCTCCACGGCGGTGGCTCCGGCGAGGGCAGCGGCAATTGGGGCGAAGTCGACGGCGTCTGCGACTGGGGTGGGACTTCGATTTGGTGGCGATTTCGAATTTGGCCCTGAAGGAGGCTGGGCGTCGCGGCGATTGGGGTGAAAGATGATGGGTTTGGCAGACGATTTAAGGGGGTCCCGTCGGCTTGCAGACTGAGTATATATTCCCGCAGTGTTTAACGCGTAATTGGTGGGGCCCTCAGTCCCCCACACTTTCTTCTTTGTAGTCTGTTCACAAAATTCACACACACAGACAAGAGTGCGTGATCTCATTCCCCCTTTGACAAATCGCAGCATACATAACAGAATACAGATTTATTTATAGAAGCTGATTGCGTTTCTACTTGAGTGTATTTAGAGGCGCAGATATATTGGGATCTGAATCTGTTCAGATTTGATTGTTGCTATGGTAATGTTTTTTGAAGAAGGAGCGGAAATCGGAGTTGGGGATATGAAGCAGTACATATGGGCGACTGAGAATAAGAGATTCACGATATCCGTTGTCCGGTGGCAGTTTTGGAGGCGGAGGTGTTCGGCGGCGGATGAAGGGGAAGAATTCTCCGGCGGCCGTGTGCGGCGGCCGCCGATTATCTCGCCGGACGATGAGGCTGTCGTGGTGGTTCCGGCAGCGTTGTTGGGTTGGGTCGGGTTTGTGTTTTGAGACTGTTTTTGGTGTCGAATATCCAATTACTTACAAACAAATAGAATTTATATCCAATCATTATTTCCCCAAAAATTTTCATCTCCCTAAACAAATTTATTTTCACTTTTTACTATTAAAACGAAACGAAAATGAATAAAAGTATATCCAATCGCCCCCTAACATGCCCTTATGTGATTTCAGGGCAAAAAACAACGAATACACGATATAAACCTTTTATTAAAGCTCTATATTTGTGTTTTTTAAACTTTATAACTTCTTTTTGTTTGTTTTTCTAAATATATTTTTTTTATGTATAACGTCCGAGGTAACCAGTTTTTATGAACTTCAGTTTGACACCCATATCTATATATAATTAAAATAAAATTTATATAAATATATAACAGTAAAAAACATCCGGCCTGACACATATATCCATATATAGAATTAAGATACAATTTATATAAAATATAAGGGTAAAAAACAATCTGACCTAAATCATAGTGTAAAAATAGCAATTTAGATTTTCTATGCAAAATTCGCACCATTCGGAGTTTAGGTAAGTTTTAAACAAAATTGAAATTCTTGGCAAGTTTTTTCGGCTGATCCAAATATTGGTACATTTTAATGAATTTAACTGTGTTCTATACATAATACACGCAATGTAAATTAATATTTTGGTCAATAATAAAATAAAACTCTACTTTAAGGAAGATCTAATATCTAAAATTGGTTACAATGTTTAATGGATTGCTTCCATTCAAACTCAACTCAAAACTTCTAAGGGTGTGCTTAGTTGAGCTGGTCTGACTAGTTGATAACTGGTGATTGATAAATGGTAATAGTTGGTAGTTGATAATTAATTGCAGAATATTGCTTGGTAAATTAGCTATTGAAATAGCTGATGAAATGTTAACTTATCAATATAGATATTATTGATAGATAAAAAAAAATAATACTCATAAAAATTAATAAAAATATAATAAATTGAAATTTCGAAGATTGGATCTTTCCGTCAAGAACTGATTATTTTTTGGAACTACTTGCTAAGAGGGGGTGCATTTTTTTATTTTTTTATTTTTTTTGTAAATAAACACTTCCTAAAAAATATTTTAAAACTAAGAGAAAAAAATATAAACAATTATACCTAGATAGTTATATTGATAAATTAAAAAAAAAATCTTATGTATAAAAATAAGGGAAAATTCTTGTATACTCCATTAGATAAACATATTATCCCAAATAGTATAGTGAAAAATAATTTTCTCATTTAATCCATTTACTTTCCATTTAATTCAAACTACCATAAAAGAATATTAAATTGCCCTTATTAACTAATTTCCTTCTTTTCTTTTTTCCCTTTTTTCCAAATTCAATTAAAAAATCATAATAATTCATGTGTATTTCATATTAACAACCATCGCCACTACGAGCCACTGCCGGATTTCGACCAAATTTCAGGCTACTTCATGGGATTGCATACTGCATTTTGAAATTCATACTACTTCGACCAAATTTCAAACTACCTCATAAACTTTCATACTACATTGTGAGATTCATACTACTTCTTCAAATTTCATACTAAATCGTAAAATTTCGTACTTTTTAATTGAATTTCATACTAGTTTCGTTAAATACCATACTAGGTTTGTTAAATTTCAGACTAGTACCATCGAATTTCATGTTAATAGAATTTCGTACTACTTCATCAAGTTTCATACTTATATGTCAATTTACATACTTGTTAGTTGAATTTCATACTAATTTTTTTAAAATTTCAAACTAGTCCGGTCGAATTTCATGCTAGTAGAATTTCACACTACGCCTGAATTTCATACTACTTTATCAAGTTCCATACTTATTTGTGAAATTTCATACTTGTAAATTAAATTTCACATTAATCATATTAAGTTTCACACTATCTCTTAATTTCATACTAAAACCCTTAACCAGTTTCAAGAATGAAAACGTGATTGAGAATGGATCTATTTAAAAATAATGCAGCCCCATATACCCAATTTATACTGAAACTACAAATCAGACCGAAGGAAAATTGAAATTATTTAAATCAACTCCAGAAAACAAAAATAAAATGAAAACAACCATCTCCCTCAATTTAACAACACGTCGCCGTTATCACCATCATGTGGTTGCCACCGCAAAACCCCAGACACCGTTCAACCGAGTAGATCCAGCCCCAAATCGGAAACCCGTGAAATCCATTAAATTTGGTTTTGAATCTGCTGGAATAAGACGACCAAGCCCCTCGCAAGAATCTAACTCAAAGCCCAGGGCAAGAACGCGGCCCAAAACCATTGCTCCTGAAGCTGCATTTAAAGTTCACCAAGATCTCATCCCAAAGCTCTCCCCTCTCGTTTCCTCTTCGCATAGTCCTTGCATCTGCCGCCGTTCACGCTGCCCTCTGTTCGATGTTTGTGTTGTTGTGAAGTGTGTGTACTGTGTGGCTCATAATAAAGTGGCGGGTTTGATAATCCTAGCACATATGTGTGTGTGTGTGTGTATATGTATTGTGTGTTTTAATTAGTTGGTATATAATAGTTTTTGTTCTATAATATTGGGGTAATTTTGTAATTCTAAGGTATGTTTTTTATTATATGAGATACGTTCCATTTACATGGGACTAGAGATAGTAAATGGATTATAGGAATTAGTACTTTTGATATTGTAGTAAATAGAAAATCTTCCTAAAAGTAATATTTATTGAGGACTATAAAATGATATGTTAGTATATGAAAAATAATATGTCTTAAATTTAGAATAATAAATAAAAACTTTCTAAAAAATACAAATAATGTTACGGAAAGAATTACTAAGAGTATGAAACAACCAAGGAATCCCAAATTTGTGGATTTTTTATTTGGTACTATCAATGTTACCATATTATTACATTTAGCCAATACTTGTTTGTTCAACTTTGTATATGTGCTCATGTTAGACAATAACAAAATATATAAAATTTAAAAATAGCAACCGTTTGGCATACTTGTATCACTACCTTTCACGACCATATTGTTTGGTCAGGCATACTTGTATCCAACGTTTCACAACCGTAGTGGTTGGTATTTCATGTTAGTAATTAACTCAAAATAACATAATGTTCTAAAATATTTAAATTGTACAAATTCAATCTTGGTTGATCTTACATACTATTATTAAAGATAAAAAATACTGAACTATCCCGTAGTAGTATGCTATACAAATCCCATATTGAATAGTATTACATGCTAGTATTAAATTTCAATCGGACCATCATCCATTACAAAATAAGATAAAAACATGGAAAATTGGAGAAAAAAATAATGAATTTGAATAAGGCAATCCACACAACTGCGATGTCAAAGGGAAAACCCTGCTTCAACTCTGACAACTATTGTCTCTCTTCAACCCTGCATAGCATATAAATAGTTAGTGTCATATTTAGACAAACCTACAAAAGCAAACGAGAGATACATTTTCATTCACGCTATAACCATTTCATGTTATCTAGTATGAAATTTCATCTCAAACTGAACATAATTCCATCAAAATTCACAAAATCCAGAACAAAGTTTCATAGTATCGGGAACTAACTTCCTCCAACTAGTTAATAGACGGTTGTGAAAATGATTACATACTCGTATCGAATTCGAATAAGAAAATCAAATTGAACACATGGATAAAAGGCTGCACGAAATTGAATTCACACTCAAAACCATACAAATGGGGTTCCATATGTTGTGAACAACAATTTTAATGACAATTAATAGACAATAATCTAACGCGGAGAAAAATCATTACAATATGAAATTTCAACTAAAGTGTATAAGGACTTTAAACAATGCACAATTCTTACTAAACTAAACTAAATTCCGCATAGTGTTTACCACAAACACGTAAATCGATTGCTATAATCGCGTCAATTCTCGCTCCACGTGAAGTAAAATCAATATAGTGTAGTATGGAATCTCAACTCAAGTAGTGTTATGTAGTTTGAAACTTAAACTTCAAGACTAGTTCGACATAAAGTTGGCAAAGTTTCATACTAAATCGAGCTAAACTCCGCCTAATATTAACCAGACGTACACTGTCTCTTGTCAAACTCAAACAATCAAGTTGAAGTGGTCTCGATAATAAAATGGCCGTCCATACCAATTCATGCACTACGATTGAACTAAATGACAAACAATATAAAGTTTGAATGATTCCAAAATTTATACAAAATATCGTGTGATATATTTAGATGTTGGTTATTAAATAAAGATGCATAAACTGAGAATTGGACCAATGAGATAAGAAATAAAAAGATAAATACTCGTATCATTTTCCATTGCTTGATTATCCGTCAAATTATTATTTTTCTCTAATTGGAGAAGATCAACGAAAAACTCGGCCGAGCAATCGGAATTCAAGGCGAAGAAGAAAATATGAATCTTTATATGAATTCGAATGGTTTGTATTTTCAAAGAAGACGATAATAAGTTGGGGGGGGGGGGGGGGGGGGGGCAATCAAGGGCAGGATCGAGAAAAATCTATAAAGGAATATAACAACAATCAGGTTTCTTTTTCCAAACATAATGAAAATCTTGTACTGAATCATATAAGGGCTAAGATAGACAACGATTTATTAAGAGACAATACAACTAAATTTACACTTATAATTAGAATGAGACAAAATATTTTAAATTGATTAAATGGTATCGAGAAGTTTAGTTTGGTAGTAAATGAGAATTCCTTCTTCGAAATAATTAGGGAAAAAAGTTGATAGTGAGTTGAAAATATATTACAAAAAAAGTTTCAAAACGAGTTTTCTCAACACAAAAATATAGCCCAGAGTAAGCCTATGTTGTTGTTAAAAAAAAAATGGTATTTGGGGAACTCATGGGGTAAGTTTAATAAAGATAACAAGACAAATGGGAAAATTTAGCAAAGTGGGTACACTCATCCAAAAATGGGTCCTTTATTTATTTTTGATACAACTACGAGTTTAAGGCTCCATGAAGTTACACACGATTCAAAAGTTCACTTTAATTTTCAGAACTTCGGGGGCACAATGTGATGATATACGTACTAGTAAGGACTCGATTGCAATTTGTTGCGTTGCCTTCTTTCCCGCCAAAAAGCCTTCCATATAGTCACAAGTCCCTTCATTTTGCCGCCATTCTGCAACTCGCCGCCCAGTCCCCTCTCGCTCTCTCTCTCACACGCACACAAAGCCACACACACAAACAAGTTATCGGAGAAGCAGACGACCGAGATATGAATGACCTCGACTTCAAACAAGACACAGGCAAGCCACAAATCACATTTTATCCGTCTGTAAATGTCTATTTACTCGTATCTAACTTACTCAGTATTTTTCGAATTTCCTCGATCCAGAAATCGCGAAGGATTTTCTCACAAACTTCGCGGATCCGAATGGCGAAGCTAAATATGTCAAGATTCTTGTAAGATTCCCGACTATTTTCTATTGCACCTCAGCCATCAATGGATATATGAATTTAATCTGTGGTTCCTTTTTTATTTTATCATTTTCCAGCAAGATGTAGCGAATAGGAAAACTAAGGCCATCCAGATCGAGCTCGAAGACCTAATTAATGTAAAATCTCATCAAATTTTGGTTAATTTTTATTCGATATAATGACGGTGAAGGAACAGCTCTGACTTAGGGTTTTTTTTTTCCTCTCTTTTGTTTTTTGTTATTTCATTTTTCTGAAAATAGTATAAGGACTTGGATGAAGAATTTTTGAGGCGAGTCACTGAAAATACACGGAGGTACATTGGAATATTTGCGGATGCAATTGACGAACTACTGCCTGAGCCAACAGAGGTACTTCTGGATGACGACCATGATATTTTGATGACTCAAAGGGTGGAGGAATCAACTGAGAGTGGTGGTGGGTCTGATCCGCAGAAGAAGATGCCCCCGGAGATTAAGAGATTTTAGTAAGATTTCTGATAAGCAGCTTAAGTTCCTAAGTTTCAATTGAATTAATACTTTCACAGTTTGAGTAATTGATCTTGTTAATTGTCCAAAGTTCTGGTTAGTTGCTTGCAATATTTACTCACAGTGATATATATAATTATATATAAATAAAAAAGTGATTGCAATTTTTCACAATTGACCCGACGAAAATAAACACGTACTAATTTGGAGACTTTTGGTGAAAACTGTTTACCACTGTCAGTGTCTATCAAGTTGTGTTTGAATGTTTTAAGAGCTTGAAATTACAAATGTTTTATCTCACGTAAGAGAGCCAAATGAAAGTAGAGGAAAAAAAGAAGCTATTTTGCTGTAAATCCCATGAGGAAAAAGAAGGGGCAGTAACAATGTGTGTTTGTCGAAACAGTGAAGTTTATATGAAAGCATCTTCAAAAGGGCGGCCTTTCACAATTAGGGAGGTCAAAGCTTCTTATATTGGGCAGCTGGTGAGGATATCAGGCATTGTGACACGTTGTTCAGATGTCAAACCCTTAATTCAGGTGGCTGTCTATACGTGTGAAAAGTGTGGATTTGAAATCTATCAGGTATCATACTTTGCTCTCTGTTTGACTTTGATTTTCAGTACCCTCAAACTCTATGTGCTCAAAGACAAATCTACCTTATATGTGACACAGGAGGTAACTGCTAGAGTGTATATGCCACTTTTTGATTGCCCATCTGAACAGTGCAGAACGAATCAGGCCAAAGGGAACCTTCTTCCCCAACTCAGAGCATCCAAGTTTTTGAAGTTTCAGGAGGTTTGCGATATTTCAGTGATATTTTTACGATTTCAATAAATGCAGGACTAAGATTTAATATTGTTTTCAGGCCAAAGTTCAAGAATTATCTGAACATGTCCCCAAAGGTCACATTCCTCGAATGATGACTGTTCATTTCAGGGGAGAGCTCACGAGGAAGGTCAGTGGTTTTATCATCCTTTAGGTATTTGAAAACCTATCTTGTGCATGACTGCATTACATGAGGTAGGAAACCTGATTAGTAATACTAGACTTGACTTGTTTTATGCTACCTGGATTTGAATATAGAGATCAAATGCCATTTATTTGGTTTTTAAGGCAAGCATAGAGAAATATCTTCGAAACTATGTTCATGGCTATACTAACTAGTCTGGACCTTCTCTAGAGAAATGATCAAGGAAATTATAAACTAGTGTGATTTACGATACGAGTCCCAAGTGTATACATGGGTGCTTTACACATTAAGATGTAGATTACCTTTGTAATCTTTTCTTTCTTGGCAGAACCATGTAGAACATATTGTTATCTACAAGTATACCTATTTATGCCAAAGTTCAATTCTTGGAAACGAATAGCCGAAAGTTTATTACTGGTCATTACCTTCTCCTTTAAATATCAGAGCATAATTTGTTTTCTAACCTTTTCTATCTGTATTTGTCTAAATACTGTAGGTGGCTCCTGGGGACACTGTTGAATTATCCGGGATATTTCTTCCAATCCCATACACTGGATTTAGGGCAATGCGAGCTGGCTTAATTGCAGACACATACTTAGAAGCCATGTCTGTCACCCATTTCAAGAAAAAATATGAAGAGTAAGACTTTTTGCTGTATTTTTCTGTTTTCTGTATCACTGTTGCTTGAAATTACAAAATATTTCCAGCATATGCATGCATCTCTCTATTACCTATTGGAAGTAGAATATATTTCATTCACACTCCACACTATATATAGTTTATGGACCAACAGATTTATTCTCCTGTATAGACTGCTGCATTGAAAAATAAGCACAATTCTGATGCTGCCTTTTAAGTTTCTGGGTTGCAAATGAACAGAGAAAACTCAGTAGAAGAAGCCACAGAGAGAATTAGAAATCCATTTCATTCCATTTGACCTTGGCTGGGAGAGGAAATATGTTAAATAGTAATTTATTGCTTTTTGATAGAACTCGTATCTAAGTTATTTTTTTAATTTGAAATATTTTGAAATATGAGAAATATTTCCAATAAACAAGTACGGTTAAGTTCACCAAATATTATATATATGTATGTATGTAATTATGTTATATAGTGTATTTACTTTTGTACCTTGTCAGTGTGTTGGGAAAATATAGGTATATTACATTTCCACCTTGTCAGTTTGTTAAGAGAACTATCCGTAAATTCATTCTGCATGGACGATTTTCTCATTCACAGTGTACACTGCATAAGATGATATGAGTAGATTTGCTGCGAAACAAAATAATTATTCAAAGTGCAGATATGAACTTGAAGGGGATGAGGAGGAGCAGATTACTCGCTTAGCTGAGGATGGTGATATCTACAACAAATTGGCGCGCTCATTGGCTCCAGAAATATTTGGCCATGAAGATGTTAAAAAAGCCCTTCTTCTTCTCCTAGTTGGTGCTCCTCATCGAAAGTTAAAGGATGGAATGAAGGTGAATACATGGACATATTTCTTTTCTGTGCTGTTTATTACTCTGTCCTTACTCAATTTCTATGATAACTTATATATTTACTTTAACCAAGATAATATTTTCCTGCATAATGTAGTTATCAATTGTACTATTCTAAATTTAGTTTCTCGTGTCACAATGCAGATCAGAGGAGACCTACATATATGCTTGATGGGTGATCCAGGTGTTGCGAAAAGTCAGCTTCTGAAACACATAATTAATGTGGCCCCACGAGGTGTGTACACGACTGGGAAAGGAAGTAGTGGAGTTGGTCTGACTGCAGCAGTTCAGAAGGATCCCGTGACAAATGAAATGGTTCTGGAAGGAGGAGCTCTGGTGCGAGTGCTTTTTATGAGTTCCCTTAATTTTTTTCCTTCCTGTCTTTCTTCTGTTGAAGCAGTACCTTAAAGAACCATTGATTAATTTATCAGGTACTAGCGGATATGGGTATCTGTGCCATCGACGAGTTTGACAAAATGGATGAAACGGATCGAACATCTATACACGAAGTGATGGAGCAGCAAACTGTTAGCATTGCTAAAGCGGGTATCACTACATCTTTGAATGCACGGACTGCTGTTCTTGCTGCTGCTAATCCAGCCTGGTAAACGATTCATGAACTCTATATTCATATCATTTTTTATTTTTATTCACTTGGTTAAGTTCTAATATTGTCCTTTTTTATCTTAAAAGGGGGAGATATGATATGAGGAGAACACCAGCAGAGAATATTAATCTGCCTCCTGCCCTTCTATCAAGGTTTGATCTACTGTGGTTGATCTTGGACCGAGCAGATATGGATACCGATCTTGAAATGGCTCGGCATGTTCTGCATGTCCACCAGGCGAAGGAATCTCCAGACTTGGGGTTTACTCCACTTGAACCTTCTGTTCTTAGGTAAAAAACCTGTCATAAATATTTTACTTATTGTTGCAGAGAATTTGTAATTTATCTTGACAACTTTCTATTTTTTTACTTTTCGTATTCTGGATAATCTGCACACAATATTTTGACCTGAATTCTTACTTTGATTTGTAGGGCATATATATCCTCTGCAAGAAAGTTGTCTCCGGCCATTCCAAGAGATTTGGAAGAATATATCGCGAGTGCGTATTCTAGTATCAGGCAGGAAGAGGCGAAATCAAATACGCCCCACTCTTATACAACTGTCAGGACTCTGCTCAGCATCCTCAGGATATCAGCAGTAAGTGTTTTTACATTGTAAACCAACCATTGCCGATCAATTGTTACAATTCTATCAGTTTTGTCTATGAGTCAACACCCGTCTTAAAATATCACACTGGGTTTTCGTTCTTTCCGTACGGAAATGATAATAGCCACTTTTGATCTCCTTTTGTGGTCATAAAGGAGTATAAAATTGTGTACAATCACTGATTTTGTCTCTCAAGTGATTCAATCACGTGTGTTAAAAGAAAACTTATTTCCATCTTTTTGCAGGCTTTGGCAAGACTCAGATTCGCCGAGCATGTTGCTCAGAGCGATGTGGACGAGGCGCTTAGGTTGATGCAAATGTCAAAGTTCTCTCTGTATTCAGATGACCGTCAAAGATCGGGTCTCGATGCAATTTCCGACATATATTCAATCTTACGCGATGAAGCTGCTAGAAGCAACAAGATGGACGTGAGTTACGCCCATGCTCTCAACTGGATTTCAAGAAAGGTATGTTTCTCTTCTATACCATTAACTAAATAAATCCTCGTGTAATGCCATGCGTAGTTAGAAAAAATAAAATCAAAGTTTTGTTTCTGAAGTTTGTGTATTACTCGTTGGTCGGTGTGAACAGGGATACAGCGAGGCCCAGTTGAAAGAGTGCTTGGAGGAATATGCGGCCTTGAATGTGTGGCAGATCCATCCAAATACGTTTGATATCCGTTTCATTGATGCTTAAGTCATGTTTATCCTTATGTGTATTGACTGTCGGGGTGCTCAGCAGCAGACGGTGATTATTTTAATTAATCCAAAATGTGTTTGCGGTCATGTAACGTCGTTATCTATTAGAATGTTACTGGTGACTAGCGTAGGAAAGTGATTGTTGGATGTTTTAAACATTATTATGTAAGGTGTTGAAGCAGCAGGTGTAAACTTTGCTTGAATGCATTGATCAACATTATGTTTTGTATGCATTGTTCGGTGCCTTGTGGTTCTTTTATTGTTGAAAGAAATGAAACTTACTAAAAGAGCTGGCTTTTAAAATTGTACTATAAATTAAATATAAATCCCAAGAAGATCTTAGTAGGATTTTAAGGTTGTTTGTTATCACGACGGATAACTAAATTCTATTCAAGTAGTCTAAATTTTGAGATAATTTTATTTTTATCTAAAGGATATAATTAGTTTTGATATTTTTATTGATTTTGACAATTTATCAAGCGACCAAGTGGATCTCTCTTCCGCTTAGCACTATTACTAAGCATCCTGTGAATGCACTCATATTATAAACCAAATTAGCATTTCTCGAAATAGGAACATTCCAGTCAAACTCAGTAGTGTCATATATATACATTGTTTTTATCTCCATTATCATTCCAGAAAACAACACTACCTGATGCTTTTCCTTAGCAGTAACCAACAGTTTAGATTTTAAAGTCTTTCTTGTTAATATCAATATGATGTTGAGTACGTCCCACAAACTATTAGTCATTACAGAAAATAAATAAATAAATAAATAAATAAATAAAGGAATCTAGTTCTCTCCCAAAATCTATACTAAAAATTAAAAAATAAGAACAAAAATTTGTTTGTTCATATTTTTACACTTAGCTCAGATATAGCTTTCAAAAAACTTTCCTTGTTCAGTGGTTTGGTTAAATAACCATCCACTCCAGCTTGAATCATCTTGTCAATCTCCTCTCCCTTACTATGTGCAGTCAACGCCATAATCGGGATACGAACACCGTACATTTCCTCTGCCTCTCTGATTCTTGTAGTCGCTTCAATTCCATTCATCACTGGCATCTGCAAAGACAAATTGTTAGTTAGACGAAAAGAACCTTAATTACTAGAACAAATGACTATCTCTATTTACCTCACAATCCATTAGTATGCAATCAAAAGGAACTAATAATAAATCCTTAGAATCTCCACAAGCCTTTGCTCCATCTTCAAGCCCTTTGCAAACTAGTTTCCACGCCTCCTCACCATTTTCACACGAAAAATAAGCCGCACCAAGCTGGGAAACCACAAATGTCGCTACCTTTCGCCCTATAGCATCGTCATCCGCGATCAAGATTTTCTTCCCCATCAACGGCTTTTTGCTTGCAACTTCTTCAATTTCGCACTTCCGATCCACAAAACTATTTTCATTCACACAACTCGTATTTGCCACACGTTTAACTTTTTCTACATTTAGTGAGGTTTCTTCTCTTCTTGGTGGTGGCCCCCCGCCAAATTCAGGCAAAAGCCCGATAACTTGATACAAACGAGACCCATGAAACGGCTTAGAGATGACCAAATCTGATGGTGGTAGCTTGTCCTCATCAAGCCCATGGAAATTCGAATTGCCCAAGTCCGTTTTATTGAGCCAAACAACCCTACTACAGCAATCCTCATTCAAATCCCTCCTGAACTCAGCCACAGCCCTAGCGATCTCGCGAAATGGGCCGGCTCGCGTGTCGATCACGACCAGAACCTGCCCAGCCCGCGCGATAGTCCTCTTCTGAGAGGGTAAATTAATGATATCGTCCGTGCCGTCCAGAGCGCTCAAAGGGACCTCCTTCGATCGCGTGCTAGGAGAACTACTTCTTGAGCTGTGGGCCCGCGATGGGTTTATTAGCTTTTGCTTGATTTTCTTGAGAGCCGGATAAAGGTGTTGGTGTTGCTTGACGACGTGCACTTTGATCCCGAGGCTCTGCATGAAGCTTTGCAAGACGTTGCTCCTTTCAGAGCTCTGCATGAAAAGTAGGACTTGGGAGCCTTCGGTTTTCGGGCTTTGGGTACTACGTACGAACGGCCCGGATGGTTGGAAAGAGTCGATTGAGAGTTTGTCACCGTTCGACTCAATATCAAGTGCTCTTGCGTTGTTTGTAGACGTGCTAAAGAGCACGTTAAATCGGAAGCAAGTTCCACTTTCGCCAACTTCTTTGTCGACAATCCCTATTTCTCCACCCATTAAACGAACCTAGATTCAATCCAGAATAAAAAAAGAATTAATATTGCATGGATTTAGTCAAGAAACTTGGTTTAAATAAAAAAATATTATCATACCAGGGATTGCACGATGCCGAGGCCTAGACCAGTGCCTTCGTGCCCGAGCCCGGTCTCTTTGACTTGAACATAATTCTCAAAAACGGATCTTTGCTTCTCTTTCGGGATCCCTTTTCCCGTGTCAATCACTTCGAATATGAATTCCAAGCAATTCGGATCCCGTTGAATATTACTAGTCATAACTTCCGATTCATTGTACGCTTTTTCAATCTTGAATAGCCAGCAGAATATGCTGCTCATAGAGTTATTTCGGTCCGAAGCATTTCTAAGGCTCGGTTTTCTAGCCCAAGCCCGAACAACGACATGTCCCTCCTGTGTAAATTTCACCGCATTACTCAATAAGTTGCTCAAAATCTGTTTTAGTTTGCCTCGGTCGCCTTTCACGCATGAAGTTTTCATGACGGACCCATCGTATGGGTCCAAAATCACGTCCACGCCCTTTTTCATACCGACGGGGTGAAACAAATCGACCACGTCTTCAAGAAGCTTCTCGACGTCGAATTCCTCCTCTTCGATCTGCATTTTTCCCGACTCGATCTTACTTGTATCAAGAATCGAATTCAATATACCTAAAAAAGTTCATAATAGAAAAATTAAAAAAAAATTAAAAATAAAAATCAAAAGTGTTTGTTAATGAAAACCCAATTACCTAAAAGATCCCTCGTGCAAGCTTCCATTTGCTGTAAATTCGAAAGCATTTCGGACCGTAAAGGTTCCTTTTTAAAAACCTCGGCTCGACACATTTCTATAAGACCGGTGATGCCGGCCAAGGAGGCACGAATATCGTGGCTCGCGCTCGCGAAAGCCAGGCTCTTGTTCATGCTTTTCCTTTCGGATTGTCGAGTCGATTCCATTTGGTTTATCAACGCGCCGCAAAGATACATTTCCCGTTTCGCGGCTTGGACGGTCAAATACACGAAGCTGCATATCGTGATCACCATTGCACCGATCATCAGCACGAGCATAACAAATGCCAATCGCACATTCTTGTGAACGAGGCTCAAAAACTCGTTCTCTGGCACAGCCAAAACGTACACCTGAAAGAATTTCAAATATTTTTAGAAACAAAAAATAAGAAAAAATGTATAGTATCTTACATTACATGTGAGCAATAAAAGTTCATTATACCATTTTTAGCCCCGCGATTTCAAACGGCGAGCAATTAACTACGTACTTTCTACTCCAAACGCTCAACACAGAATATCCGTCGCTCGGTCGGCACGTGACATTTTTCACTACACTAATAACTTTTTCGTCACCGGGGCCCACTAATTGAAACGAAACCTGTTGGTCGGCCAAGACAATACGGGTGTTTGGAATAGAAGTTTGAGTCAGCACATTCCCGTCGGACGTAGCCAAATACAAGCAGCTCCCGGCCATTTCGTCGGCTAAGAAATTACTAATAAATTTCATAGAAAAGCCTAACGAAACGGCTCCATTTTTCCCGTCCGTCCCAACGGTACTAAGAAAGAGAGTATCTTGGGAATGGCCCCACCCGGTCCCGGCCGAGGCGTATCCGTTTGAACTGTTTATTGCTTCTCGGAACCACGTCGAGTTGACTAAGTCAAACGGGAGAGACTCGATTGCTTCGCCGTATAGCTTTCCCGTGTCGCTATTTGCTGGCTGAGTGTACCAAGTATAGTTTTGTGCCGATGAAAATGTGGAGTTTGAGTACAATGCGTAAAGTCGATCACGTTCCGAATAATACGCGAATAATAATCCGTCCGATCTGATGTAGGAAATTTGTGACAGGTATGGAATTGTCGATAAAGATTGAAATAGTGAAGGTGCCACCTGCATATTATATTATATTATTCGCAAAAAATAAATAATCAAATAAAAGTGAATTAAGAATAAACTTAAAACAAACAAAGATATAAGCTAATTAACCTTTGATTCAATTATGGAGAATTGAAGATTGTTGACATCCAAAGATGAACTTAGTATTCGTGCTAAGTTGATGGCTGACGTGTTAATAGGCGAAAACAAAGTTGATGTTCTTTGAATTGCAGAGACTAATTCTTGATTTGTGTTTTGAGCAATAAACTTCACTTCATTTTCGATGCTTGCGACCCTTTTGACCCACAATGGAATCAATAAACCGGACAGGGATAGCACCATAACCATCTGCATTCGATTTAGTAAAGATTAATTAAATCCGATCAAAGGTAATAAAATAATTTGAAATGAAGACATACCAGTAAAATGAGAAAACAAACGGGGCGCAAAACTATGCATGAGCTTGGTTTCATTTGAGACGATGCTATCTGAAAATAATCCAGTTAATTTGTGCCATATAAATAAATAGGCTTAGAGCCAGTGTATGATGTTATTTCTGCTGGATATATATTCATCGTCATGTAAATGGAGAAGATCCATTTGCCTAATATATTGTGTGGAGTGATAACAAATACAAATTTCTTTTTCCTTTTGAAATGATTTTAAAAGTACGCATAATTAAAGTTGTCTTAATAAATCTGATCACCAAATCAAAATCATATATTGAAGGAATCAACATTTATTGTTATGATTGATACTTTCCTTTTCTATTTTTGGTTACATATTCTGCTGCTACAATTATTAAGTCATTCACATCAAAATATATATACAGAATATATTATTTTTCTGGGTGGTGCTCATTTCTTCATATATAGTTATTAATATTCGTGGAGATGACTAACCTGTTACCCTCGGACGATGAACAAATGTGTGTTATCTCAATGACGCTGCATGGCATGAATGATTCTTTGTTATCAGATAGGATTAATACCAAATATTTTCCAATCAAAAAATATCAAATACTAATAAATATTAGCAGGATTCTCAGTTTCAAAGGTGTTTATATGATGAGTATATTAATTTACTGGAAAAGATATGAAAATTTATAAAACACCTCATACCTTTGACAAGCTCAAGCTTTTAAATGAACTCCGTCGGTGTAAATCTGAAATAAGCATGCAAATGATCGCAAACACATCATCAGTCCACAAGTAAGTATACTTTATTTTCCTGATGCACTATAGTACACAAATCATGATGTAACATAATTATATTCCATGTTTCATTTTCTAGCTAGACCTCGTGTCCTACAAAATGTAAAAAATTCCTAATCAATACAAAGCTTTGATAATTTGGATGACCGAAACAAATTAAAGATCTGGTCAACTCTTGGTCAATTTATAAGAACCCAATTCAATATTGTTCTTCTCTCCTTTATGTTCTGTTTCCAGGCAAATAGAACAGAGAGAGACGGGTTGATAGGGAATGGGTTGGGCTGGCTCGCGAGACACGGGCCAGGGGTTTCGGGTTCCGTATGATTAAGGTTCCGGGTCGGGTTTTGGGTTTCGCTTTATATTCCGGCGATTTGGCATGGGATCTTGACGGAGAATGGTGGTTCAAGTTTCTGGGTTCCGGGTTTCAGGCGAGTGTAATGAGTTTTGAAATTTTAGTATAGTTTTGTTTTTAATCTGTCAAATAATCAGAAAAAATTAAAGATATATTTACCATATTAATATTAATATTGACGATTAATCAATTCCCATATAAATAGAAACCATTCACTTATTAACTAATTCTTTGATATATTTTTTTATTTATATTATTCGATCCAACGATATCAATTTGTCAACATGTTTCTAGATATTCATACAAAAATTTAACATTTTATTATATATTATCATAAAGTTATATATTATTTTTTTGTTTTTTATTGTATTTTATAAATTGTAATTTCTGACTGACATCTTTATACTTTATTTGTTAAGATTACATATTAAGTTATATTTCGAGAAAAAAATAATTATTTTATATTAAAAATAGCTTACAAGAAATATATATTATTTTTAATATTAAAATAACGTGTTATGTTGGGATCAAAACGCAACCCGCTTTGCGTAATATGCATTTTAAAACACTGATTTTTATCTATACTTAATATCCATCTGTTTTATCCTTCTTAAAAATCTTTCCATGTCATTCTTCTTTTGATTCTTAAATGTTTACATAGACATATTTGACATATGAACTTTGGTTTTGAGTTCTAATTATAATTCTTAATTTTTGATCAATTTGTGTGTATGATTGAATTGAAATGTCAAATGAAGTTTTATAAGTTATCGAAAATGAGTCGTAATGATTGTTTCCTTTCATAGAGGCAAATCGTACTTTTCCTCATTATGTGTATTTTATTTTTTATTCATGAATTAGAAATGAAATAAACTTCCGATTCTTTTTTATGTGTAATTTATAGTTTATTCCATAAACCTTAAATAATTGTTTAGATGAAACTGATCTTTATTTTTAAAATTCATAACGGTCGTAATTCAATTTTTAAAATTCTTCATTCGGCATTTGTCCTATTATATTTTATTTTTAAAATTCTTCATTATGCATTTATCCACATTATGTTTTCCACCAAATTATACTGCTTATTTAAATTCTTACCGCATACCGATTTCTTATATGTATTTGATTTATTATATGTGCGCAATTCTTATTTATTTTTTCTATATTTTTCTCGCTTACAACTCCGTACCTATTTTATTGCCCTCACTTTCTCTCCTATTGTTTTGTATCACAATTTTAACTTCATTTTACACCCATTTTTTGATTTATATTATGTTATTGACATATTTTGATCGGTGTTTCAAAATAATTCCATCCATTGTTAACTAATTCTTTTATATCTTGTCTACTTGTTTCGAGGTATTCTTACAAAATGTTAACATTTTATTATATATCATCATAAATTCTATATTATTCTTGTTTTCTATTGTATTTTATAAATTGTAATTTTTGTTTGATATGACCTTATGCTTTATTTGTTAAAATTACATATTAAGTTATATTTCGAGAAATAAATTAATTATTTTATATTAAAAATAGCTTACGCAATGTACAAAACTATTTACACTACAAGAAGTTGGGATCAAAACGCAATGTTCCCACAAACAGATTTGACATATGAACTTTAATTTTGATTTCTAATAATAATTCTTAATTCATGATCGATTTATGTGTATGATTGAACGGAGATGTCAAGTGGAGTTTTATAAGCTATCGAAAATGAGTTGTAATGATTGTTCAACTTTTCGGAGAGGCAAATGGTACTCTTTCTCATTATTTGTATTTTATTTTTTAGTCATGAATTAGAAATGAAAAACTTCCGATTCTTTTTTATATAAATTATTTTTTGCATGTGGTTTTTTGTTTTGACGAGATTTTTTAAAATCTTGAAAATTCACGATTATTCTGTGTAATTCACAGTTTATTCCACAGACCTTAAATAATTGTTTAGATGAAATTGACCTTTATTTTAAGAGTTCATGATGTTCCGTAATTCAATTTTTAAAATTTTTCATCCTGCATTTGTCCCCAGTATATTTTCCACCAGATTATAGTGCTTATTTAAATTCTTATGACATAACGATTTCTTGTTTCACAGTTAGCTACATAATTTTGAAGGTGGAGCATATATTATTTGATTTATTAATATTATTTACAAGGTGAAAATGCATAATATTTGAGATTTTTGGAATTATTACAATGGATATCAAATTGTATTCTGATAAAATATTACGAGATGCTCTATGTTTTCAACTTAGTTGAAATATGTGGAATTTTCTTTAAAATTTGTAAAATATGATTTTATTTTGAATAAAACTTGATGATATTTTTATCAAATCTAATATATTCTCATCGTTATTTTTTATTAATATCTTTCAAATATAGTTTTTTAAAAAAAAGTCTATATACTTCTCTATTTATTTTTCACATTAAAATATTTATCTTTTTGCAATATTATTTGGTGTAGTATTAAAAAGATATTTTATTAAATTAACATTATACAAGTATAACAGATAAATACTCAATTTCGTCTATATCACCAATGTTTAGAAATGGTCAGCTTTATGCTTCATGTCAAGAGTAAAAGTAGAAAATGGTTGAAAACACTTTATTTTTTGACAAAGACGATAGATATGTAAATGAGAGAGTATACCATGGACCCAAGTGCAGCCTGTAATTTAATTTATCATCGCATATAATTGACATATATCATCACATATAATTGGTACATATCATCACATATAACTGATACATATCATCACAAATAATTGAAATTCTAAATCTAAAATTTAAAATCCTAAAATTAAAAAAATAAACCTAAAACAAAAATTTAAACCCTAAAAATGGAAAATTAATCCCTAAAATGAAAAATTAAACCCTGAAAAACTGAATATTAAACTCTAAATTCTAAAATTCTATCATATAGCATCACATACAACTAACACATATC
>BMAC01000773.1:404700-457356 GCA_014905375.1 Phtheirospermum japonicum
TGACTTGATTCACTAATACAAGTGTATCAAAGTGAAATAAATCAGTGTGTAAAGGTTCAGCTTATGGTCATTGGTGTGTAGCCCCTCTTATCTTTTCCCCCATTTCTTTTTATTTGCTGAAAACCAGATTCTCCACAAAAATGTGGTGTTATAGATTTCCCAAGGAAATACAGTAAAAAAAAAATATAAACTGAAAATTGCCATCACAAATTTCCATAATTAACTACACAAATCCAGGATTACAACTGTTCTTAAATATCAAGCAACGATGTTACAAACACTTACAACAACAACAACAAAAAAAAGAAAACACTTTTTTTCAAAAGATATCGTCGTATTTTCCCGAGAATTTCATCCTTTGAGCTACACCCGTCAACTTCTTGTAATCAAGTCGAGGCACCCTCATCCCCTTGCCAACCATCTCTTCCAAATACTTATCCGCCTCGTTCGATCTCCCCAGCCGTAAAAGCCCCCCTATCAAAATACCGTAACTATTTTCGTCCGGACAACACCCCTTCCTCTTCATCTCCTCCCAAACCTCGTAACACATCTCGCAATCCCTCGCTATAAAGTACGCTTTCATGATCATGTTGTAAGTGTGAATCGACGGTTGCACACCGCTGTTGACCATCTTCTTATAAACCTTAACCGCATCATCCGGCATCCGACGGTTAGCCATCATCTTGATCAGCGCGTTATACGCCCGCCCGTCGGGCCCGCACCCATTCTCCTTCATCTCCTTCAGTAACTGGTACACCATATCCATTTTCTTTCGAATCGCGAAGCCCGTCATCAAACAAGTGTATATAGCCGCATCGGGCCCGCATCCCGAACTAAGCATATCGTCAAAATATTCAATAGCTTCGTCCATGTTACCATGTCTGCAGAGATAATCAATTAAAATCGTATAGCTCCTCACGTTAGGAAGCGGGCCCTTAGACCTCATCATAATAAACAACTTGATCGCATCGGATCTCTTTTGACACCTCAACAAACCCTCGAGCATTACGTTATGGGCAACGATATCGGGCTTAAGCCCGTTATCGATCATCTCGTTCCATACTCTTCCCGCTTCCAATAAATTCTTGACCCGGCACCAACCGTTGAGCAAAACCGTGTATGTACTTAAATTCGGGCTGAATTTATCGTGCTCCAACTTCTCGAACAAGGCCCGGGCTTCCTTCACGAGCTTTGCCCTCCCTAAAGCGTCCAGCAAACAGTTAATCGTCTCCACCTCGACTCTAAACTTATACTTCTTCATCAAATCGAAAATCCCAACGGCCTTTTTCCGCTCCTTGGCAGCTGCAAAAGCTTTGATGCAAATAATAAAAGTCTCGATTGTGAGCAAACCCTTGTCGCCCATTTCTTCAAGGACCGACACCATCGTCTCGAACTGCCTGGTCTTTGCGAGGATATTCATCATCGCGTTATAAGTGCTCGAATCGTGCGCGAAACTAGGCGTCTCGCTGGCCCAGTTGAAAAAGCGAAAAGCCGGTTTTCGAGCGTGCCTAAACCTATCCAAAACAGACATAACCAATTCATGGCTCAAATTAATCCCCAATTCATCCAAAACGGCCTCCATGTTCCTATCAATCGCAAACGTTTCGCAAATCACCTTACAAACCCTATCCACCTCCTTTTGATCGATCTCGATTTTCGAATTATCAGCAACAAAAGAATCATTTTCAGCATCGCTCTCAACTTCTTCAGAATCGGATCGCGTAGAATCTACGTTTTTACAGAAAGGCCTAAATTGATTCGAGCAATAACCTAATGGCAGGACTTTTTGAAGAGGAGAGAGTGTAGAGGAGTGTGGCAAAACAAACGGAATTTGACAATGAGCACGATGGAGGTTACTGTGAGCAATAGAATTAAACAGAAAACGCAGGGGCAGAGAGCTACCGTCAACTTGCTTTCTTTGAATTCGTCGCCGTCGTAGCTGCGTGATTTGTCCGTGATTGGGAGAGTGTAACTCGGCGGCGGCGGCGGCGAGGGGTCCGCCATTTGCGGCGAGGAAATCTGGGAGCTGTGTGGGTTTGGTGAGTGGTGATTTTCTAGAATTTCTTAAATGAAAAGCCATTGGGTACCCATTAAATGGAATAAAAATAGTAATACAGTGACTGCAAGAGAGAGAAAGTAGGTATTGGATTGGAATCGATTGAAGAGGATCTGTGAGCTGTGTAAATTGACGCCTAACAGTTTGGTGGTCACTGGCAGGGGAGGGGAGGGGAGGAGGATGGAACCTGAAAAGTAATCAGAAGTTGGATTATCGGCCTATTGGGCTTTGTTTGGCTAAATCGGAAGGCCCAAAAATTTGGGCCTCAGTTCAATCGGCGCTGAAACGATGGCTTTGTGTAATGTAGATGAGTGAGATGGCTTGCTTGCTTTTATTTAAAAATCTTTTTGTTCTCTACTATTTGAAAATGGAAAACAATGTATTTTATGTATCTATCAGCGTTCTAAAAAGTTCCAACTGCTAGCTGTAGAGGTGGTAATTTTGTATTAACCCGTTGAGAACTTGACCAGAAGTTACAGAGATTACAAACTCGACTCATCCTAAACTTGGCTAACATTAACCGACACGATTTCACGATTTCACTCCATTATCCAAAATTGTAGCCATGTCATTTTACATAGCACTTGGTGTACTATGAGCGTCAACTTGCACGTTTAATTTATTATTGCATATAATTTATATATATAATCACATATAATTAGTTTATATAATTACATAATTGATATATATCATTACAAATAATTAAAATTCTAAATCTAAAAATTTAAAATTCTAAAATGAAAAAATTAAACCTAAAATAAAAATTAAACCCTATAGATAAAAAATTAAACCCTGAAGTTGAATATTAAACTCTAAATCCTAAGTTTCTATCTTATATCATCTCATATAATTGACGCATATCATCACATATAATTGTTAGAATGATAGATTTTTTCCAATATCCTAAAATAAAAAATTAAATAAAAAATAGAAAACTAAACCTTAAAATGAAAAATTAAACACTAAAAAAAGAAAACTAAACCCTAAAATGTAAAACTAAACCCTAAAATGGAGAAGTAAGCCCTATAAATTTTTGTCATATATCATCACGTTAACTATCATATATCATCACTATAACTGTCATATATCATCACGTGTAAGTGAATGATAACAAATTTTTACAGGGTCCACCTAGCAAGGTGCACCCGGGTGCATGTAATAAATTGCCTCATCTTGATATCTATTTAAAACAAAACACGTACTAGCCCAAATACAAATTTCCCCTATATATAGATAGTGCCTAGTGATACGGCTGGCTCACATATATTGGGTAGAAAAGCTCAAGTTTGTACTCTCTCCGTCACGTTCTTACTTTACGTAAATCACGAAAATATAGTTATTATAGTTAAAAAGTTATTTTTTACCTAAGTTGTTCTATTATACATAACACTATGAACGAATGCCAATATATTTAAATAAAGGAACATAAGTAAGTGTAAAACAAGTACGGAAGATGTGCTATAATTTGAGATATAAAAAAAGAAAGGTGTGCTATATTTTTTGAATGAAGGGAGTAATGTTTTCAACAGTACATAATCGTAAAGTGTGTAATCAGATAGTTAAAGTGATTTAAAAACAATAATGAAATAATTGCAGACATCGATTCACAATTTCAGTTAAAACAAAATAACAACAGGAACTAAAGACACGTATAAACTTTTGAGTTTAAGAATAACTTATTCTTATATTTGAGCCACTACGGCGAAAATCTTTACTATTTAAACTTGCATTTCAATGATTACAAAAGTCGTAATTTATAAATTAAAGATAAATTAAAAACTGCTTAAGAGTAGATATGATTTAAATCAGTATAAATCTAACAAAAACTATGATTCACAATCACAAGAGTGGATCTTAACGAAAACAGTAAAAACTATGGAAGAAAATAATTATGACAGCAGAATGTTATGTCGGATGCTGACATCATTCGTAGTCCATCCGTTTTCAGGCTAAAAATGCAGCAAGAATAAAGTTTATTCTCAATCGATTTTTATTTGATTAATCTCTCTGAAAGAGAGAATCCGATTGTGAGCAATCCTTCAACTTTATATATGCATATCTTTCTTGTATAAGACCTACAAAATAAGAAGAAAGAAATGATATATACAAAATAAAATAAGTAAATATCATTAGTTAGGAAATAAGATCAAATCTCTAGAGTTCTAATAATATTTGCTACATATAAAAATGAAATCTACTATAAGAATGCTATGACATCCGGGACAATATTTGCAAGAGCAAATGAAAAAGCCCTTAATAAATTAGGACAAAAAAGTCATAGTCATTACACAACAAAATAGATAACATGATAAAAAAATAAATAAATATTATTAAACATAGTTTATCAAAAGAAACATAAAACATCTCTTATGAAAAGAGACCATCAAACTCTAAAGTAGGCTCACTTCTATTCTTCACAACGATAATCTCAAAACCGATCTACATCCCATCATCATCTTCATCACGGAGGCCAATAGGCAACACAAAGTTTGAAGATGGACCAGCTCCCCCTGAATGCGATGCAAGATGAGCAGTGGCATCCGCAACGACATCGACAGCAGCATCCGCTGATCGATCAACTCCCCCTGAACAAGGCACAGTCTTCTGAGTTGGAGCAGCCAAACCATAACCTTGAGTACCAGAATCTTCACCTACATATCCCCATTTCTAGCCAGAGAGAGAAGCATTGGAAAGTAGACCGAGAAGTTGGGAACAGAGAGTAGTAAAATAAGCAATAGCCTCATTAGCATACTGCAGTTGATCCAATAAAATCGTACGAGGCACTGAAATCAACAGATTTTGGACAGACTCTTTAGGTTCACGAATGTCAATAGAGATGCGGTCTGCATCTACGTCAACATCCAGAGTAGCGTCCGGGATGGCATGCGGCGTGACATCAGGAAAGGGAGCAGGATGAGCAGGAGCAGAATAATGGCGATTTAGAAGAGTTATCCTCATCATTAGAGTAAACCACTTGAATATCAACCAATCGATTCTTATCATTGAGTAGCAATGGGGTGGCAAGAAATACGTTCGGACGTCCAAGTGGAGGAACTCGGGGAACCAGACTTTTAGACACTAGCACTCTAAAAATCAAACTGGGAAATGGCAATGCCCACTTTCTTGAGGAGGATGTGGTGAAGAATGTGATGGCATCGAAGGCATGGGCTCCAAAATTGAATAACATCCACATCCTCAGTCGGTAGAGGATGCGAGCATGAAGCTCGGTGACTCTGGAGTTATTATTTATATGCATCCAGTTGCTGCAACATACTTTGTGCAATAACCCATAAAACAACGACAACCGAGGGAAAGGGAACTGAGTAGACCACTCGGCTGTAAGATTACTCGTCAAAAACTTGATCATTAGAGTGAAATCAGCTTCCTCAGGATCTTCATCAACATCTAAAGTTTTGAATAACTCATTGATCACGACCGATGTGAAGTTGAAGAATTCCTCATGCACATACACACGACCATATCTTGTAGAGGAGGGATCATGAACTTTGGTGCAGAGATTTGAGTAGAACCCATACACCACATCTTGCTAGAACGACACGCCATCAATGGTACGCATCAATTACTGGATCACAAAAAAATTATCAAGTTATAGGTTCGGAATGTTGGCACATGGAGGCGCTTCTCTTTGATTAGTAAAAGCACTACCCAGATCGTAGTCTGCACCAGATGCAGGTGCAGATGTGTTTGCATTCTCTACAGCATCAGGAACTGCATTCGTGGCAGTATTCTCAAACGTATCCCCAAAAACAGGGTTGACTGAGTCTGCATCTCTAATGTATTTTTCTATGAACTCATCAGTGGGCATTCATGAGCTTGAATTGTCTCCACCCGAGATATTCTCATCACTTGAGATCGCAGGCATCGTCATGGCCTGAGAATGCGAAGGGCTAATAGCAATGCTCTTCCTCTTTTTGACACATAGAAGAGCATGACCGGCGGGTACTAAGTCATCATAGATAAAATCGAACACCTTGTCAGAGGAGAAAAAAGTACGCTTGGCCATGAAAGATTTGAGGCCTTCGAAATAGAATTGGAACCCTCCAGGCATAGGTGACTCAAGCCTACCAACTATAGCTGACGAGTCAGAGTTGGCAAGGATTCCAGCAACATCGATAATCACATCTGCGATTGCATCTCCCCCTTTATACAAAACCTTGGTCGATTTCTTTGAACCTTTTTTCTTTGGCTTCTTCCGGGTCTTCTAGATTTTGGATCTTGATCCACCTTTCTTGGAAATGTCGGAAATAGAATCTGGAGACTCAAAAGCCTCAGGTCCATAGCAATAAAGGCGTTTTAACTGGCGAGACGATGTCATGTATTCTGGTTTGAGCAAATCATGGATCAAAGTTTGGTGGTTTCTCGATGTTGATTTCATTCCCTAGTATCCTGGGAATAGAGCAGCATGCAATCTAGTTGATTCAGTGACTAGAACCATGGCAGTGTCTGGCATAATTGAAGCGGTGTTAACTAGAGCAGAAAATGGCGGCGAGAAGGCTAGTGACTTGGAAGGAGTTGTGAACTTCTCTTTAGTGGAAGGAGGTAGTTACGGTGCAGTCAGTGGCGATAAGGTGGCTGGAACAATAGGGGACAACGACATGGGAGTAGAAGCAGCCGCAAATGCTGTCACATCAGCCGATGCATCTGGGATGGCTTCGATGCCAGCATCAGCCAAGGAGATGACTGAGTTTGCAGAGGGTTATTAGACATGGCGACAACTCCAGAGGTGAAAACGTTGGATGTAGGAGAGGAAGAAGAACCTTTGGTTGGACTTGAAAATACTGATTTGACACCTGAAAGTAATTTTTCCATGCTAGGAAGTAGGGGTTAATCAAGTTTCACACTCAAGTAAAAGTAGGAGAGAGAAGAGAACTTAATTAATGCAATGATTAAAAAAAAAAGTGTTTGCATGTTGTGCTTAATGACCGCATATGAATATATATAGGAAGAAAAGATCAGAAAGCCCAAGAGTCCCTAAAAATAAACAAAACCCTAGATGATTTTAAAAAAGAAAACTCAAAAAGAAAAAAAAATCTAGGTTTAGAAATCCCTTAAGTAAAGAAGTTCCAAACTAATTAAGGAAAAATATCAAACAATGAAATCACATTACCATATCTCATGAAAGTCCTAAATCCTAAAAAAACTCACTTTCAAGTTAGGCCTCTCGTGTATAATACCACATGAAAATCGAACATCACCATATTAATTTGTACATATTTGTTTATGATTTTTGTATGTTTTTATGTCTTGTCGTGTGTGCTTTAGTCGGGTTCCAGTCGTACTGTCCCGTTTTTCCTTATTTTACATTCATATTTTTTTATGTCTTGTCTTGTGTGTTTTAGTCGAGTTTTAGTCGTATTTTGTCCTATTTTCCTTATTTTGCATTTTCGTAGATTTTGTCATTTTTTAATACTTTTTGTATTTCTCTTTTACTTTTTGTAGATTTTTATGTTATTTTGCTTTTCTTTATTTTAGGTAGTCGATCAAGTCTAACAACGTTCCCGAGGATCCAACTGGCTCGATTTGGACCCGCGAAGCACAACCACTGATCGATGCCCAATCGATGCGCCGTTGACGCCTAGTCGATACACCATCGATGTGTCATCGACGGGGCCATTTTTCAGCATCGGTGGTGAGGCCAATTTTGGCCATTTTGGGCAAAATGACTATTTTAGCCATTTTAGGCAAAATGACCATTTTGCCCTCACTTCACCCCTATAAATATAACATTTAATTTTAGAAATAGAGTGTGCCCAAACATGTCTCCATTTTCTTCTTCATCTTCTCACTTTTCTTCATTCAAATTTTCAGCTTTTTAGTTTTAATAAATTATAAATTTTTAAGCATTGACTTTTGCACGTAAGCTTTATTCCAACTCGTTTAGTTTCTCGTTCGAACGATGAAATCCACCATTGTTAATTAGTAAGCTTTCAATTTCTTTCTTTATTAATCTAATCTCTTGTTTGTTTGATTATGAGTTGTCTTGTTGGGATTGTGATGTTCTAGATTTGTAATTGTTTTTCTTGCATTTTTCATGATTTCATGTTATATAATTGTTAGAAATTCATATGTTTATAATTATTGTTATTCAAAGCTTATTTTCCATTGTTGATTTATTTCAAACTTTTTGTCTCTTTAATTATGTGTATGCTTGAGTTGAGTTTGAATTGCTGCATTACTTGATGATTGTTGGTTAGAATTCATGTGTCTAGTGCCTAGATGAGTTTAGAACCATCAATTGGCGTTGTTTGATGTTTAATCTACGCGTTGGGATTGATAACCCCAACTCGTTGATTAAGTATCCGATCAAATGTCAATTGATCGTGGAGACGATTCTACAACTCTAGACTCCTATTTTATTAATCTTTTCAAAGTTATCTATTTTATTTCTCGTCATTTAAAGCATCCTCTTGGTCATTACAACTTCATAAATCAAAATCTGATCGTGTGTTTAGAATAGTATTTTCCTTATTTTCTTATTCGTGAATCAAACACGAGAATTGCTTCCGATTAGTCTTCCTCGAGAGATTCGACTCGAGTCAAACTTACTACTTACAATTGCTCCGTTCTCTTGCGGACGAACTTTTATTAATAAAAAGTAAGTGCAAAAAAAGTCTGATTCACATATCTTCCAAAAGAAGGAGAAATCCGTATCCTCATCTTGTGTGTACAAACAAATAAGAAGCCAACTCATACAAAGTGATGCATGTATTAAAAATTTATGACGAAAATACGTAAAGCAAAAATTCATTTAAAAAGAAATAAAAACAAATAGGTTGAGCTGTTAGAGATGCAGTCCCCTAATGCGAATGACATCCGGAATGGCATCCGTCCCCAAGGTCAATAGATTTTGAATTCTTTAACCCAAAAAATGAATTAACATTTTAAGTTGCTAAGCGGATTTGGTATATTGTGCCTGGGAGTAGATAATACAGCCTCTTTACCGAGCAACAAAAATAACATTTCATTTGATCGCATTGATCATAGATATGTACGCGCGAGCTTATTTACTAGATCACATTGATCATTAAATTAACATAATTTTCCACTTCTTTTAGGATGGTTCAGGACTTCTTGCATCAGACAAGATATCATTTTTATGCTTACGGGAGAAACACACATTTTTGTAATAAACAACCCACATCTTGGTTTTCGAGAACATCCATCAATTTCATCAACGCATGTTTAAAACAGTAACTTCAACAGTTGAGACACTATGCAAGGGATGTCTAATAACTTTAAAACAAAAAAGAAAATCGCGTAATATACAATGCCATGGTAGATGTGAGAGTAAATGACACGGCATGCAGACTCACATTCATATAGAGCATATATTGAGAGATCTTCTCAAAGAGAAAAATCTCTCATAATTTAATGCCTTGGTAAAAATATCTGCAAGTTGATTTTCATTATTGACATACTCCATTCGAATATTGCCTTTCTCAACTAATTTTTGTATAAGATGATTCCAAACATCGATGTGTTTTATGCGAGAAAAATGAACTGGATCCTAGAAATGTCAATAGCACTTGAGTTATCAGAAAAAATAGTAAGAGTGTCACTGTATAAACCATAGTGCTCAATCATTTGATTGATCCATAACAATTTGGAACAACAACTTCCTACAATTACATATTTAGACTCAGTTGTAGATAAAGAAATACAGTTTTACTTTCGACTAAACCAAGAAACCAAGTTATTTCCAAGATAAAAATAAGCACCAGTTGTACTATTCCTATCAGTGACATCACCTGCCCAGTTAGAGTCACTAAAGCCAAAAAGAACCACATTAGTGTCTTTATATACCAAATCCCTAACTCAGTTGTATCATCTATGTAATGAATGATACATTTAACGAGCTTTAGATGAGTGATCATAGGATCATCTTGGTAACAAGCGCAGTTACAGACACTATACATAATATCACGATGACTTAGTTAAATAAAGTAGAACTTTTATCATGCTACCATATAATGTGAGATTTACACCATCAGTAACACCATCTATAGATAACCTTGAATCTGTAGGAGTTTTGAAGTGACAAGCCTTCTCAAGATTAAAGCGTTTTAGTAAGTTTTGAGCATACTTGCTTTGAGAAGTAAATATACCGTCATGTAGTTGCTTGATTTCTAAACTCAAATAACAACTTAACTCACCAACCACGCTTAATTCGATCGTGGAGGCCAAGAAATCT
Organism: Phtheirospermum japonicum; assembly: GCA_014905375.1. NCBI lineage: Eukaryota > Viridiplantae > Streptophyta > Magnoliopsida > Lamiales > Orobanchaceae > Phtheirospermum > Phtheirospermum japonicum. Next base: position 414,969 of record BMAC01000773.1, read on the forward strand.
ACAAAGAACTTGGTTAGAGTTTCAAATGAAGATTCAAAAATAATACCATCCAAATAAACTTGTGCAATAAGAATGTCGTTATAATTTTTTGAACAAATGTGGTTTTAACAACTTTACCCCTTTTAAAACTAAATTTAAGAAATAAATTAATGATTTTGTCAAACCACACATGAGGAGATTCTTCGTAACCATAGAGAGCCTTCTTTAGCTTGATCACGTGATCAGGCTTACAAAGATTCTCAAAATTCACACTAAGATTAACACTTAAAAAGAAGTTATTAACATCAATGTGGTGAAGTTTAAGATCAATATGACAAGATATATCTATCATAAAATGAATATTATCAAATCTAGCTGTCGGTGAGAAATGATCACAAAAAGACTCATTTTCTTGAAAACTATTTTGAATTAGCAAATGAGCCTTATTTCGTGTAATATTTCCATGTTCATCATTTTATGGAAAACTATTTTGTCATGGATAAGAAAAAGGTCCCAACCATCGTTATCGGTGAATTTATTAAGCTCACTTAGCATTGCCATACGCTAAAATTCATCTTTTAAAGTTTCACAAAAATCCCCGGGTTCAATAGAGGATATATAATAATCTTTTCATACCATAAAACATTATTTATCAACACAGACAACCTTAACAATTCATATTTGATGTCTCTGGATGCGATCACGGATGTCATCCAAATGCTGTCACATCTGAAATTGCATCTATAGTGGCATTAGACCAAAAATAACACTTTTTTTTCTCTTTCAATAAATTCGTATAAATTATCACTAGATCACATTCCTGCAAGGACACATACATTAGATGGATCATCAATATCACAAGAATTTTTATTGAATTGCACGATTAAGCCACTATTACACAATTAACTAATACTTAAGAGATTCGCCTTAAGATTGTTAATGGGAAGAACATCCTTAAGTTCAGGAGATCCACAAAAGTTTAGAGTAACAATACTAATGATATTACCATGAGCTCCATCACCAAAAGAAACCATACCTCTATCCTAGGATCTGATATCCTGCAAATTACATATTTTTCCAGTCATGTGGCGAGAGCAGCCACTGTTAAGGTACCGAGAATCTTGAGGTTTTGGTTTCACAATAGAGGGAACAACATTACAGTAGATATCTAATTTATTAACCAAAATAGACTACATGTGGTCGAAGATGCGAGGAGATGAGGGTGGCATTTGCTTTTCAAAGGTCCTTTTAATACGATCAGATTTTGATTTATGAAAAAGGGCCTAATGTGTCCATGAGTATACAATAATGACAAATAAACTGACGTCTCATTGGTTTTGGTTTTTGTATAAGAGATCATTTTGCATTAGGTAGGATTTGAGAATCCACACCCTATTTGAAATCTTATTTTTCAAAACAGAGGCCTTTTGTCATGTTAGACTCCTATTGAAAGGACCTCATTTCTCTTCTCTTGTTCAAACGATCTAGGGTATTGCGAGCTATCATGTTCGGATTTAATCCTTTCATATCGAGTCTCGATTTTGGTAAGAGCGGCTTCTAAACGAGTAATGGGAGTTTTTTTTTAAGATTTACAGAAGTAAAGCGTTTGTGCATTTTTGTGAAAATATCAATCTTTTTCTTTTACTCTTTCCATTCATTTAGAAGCTCCTCGTAGGCGTCAATTAACTAGGTATCAACAAAGTTACCACTGTCATTCTGCGAGGCTGAGATAGATTTTTAATAATACTTACACGATTGGCCAGAACCAGATGCGTCTACGGATGCAATGGGTAATGTAGTGGCATCCCCGATTGCATCATGACCTGCACCGGCAAAATCTTACTTCGAAACAGTAAGGAATGAATGATCCCCAATTTTAAGTTCCAATTTGTCCCCAGACTCAATATCCCTGAGGGTAGCATTAAAACTATTACCAGCTAATGTGTTAGCACATTTGTTTATAAAGTGACCAAATCCATAGCATGAACGACACCTAATAAGTTCAAGAGTTTTGATATCAAAATTTTTTAACAAAAAAACTAGGACTCTCTTGATTTTTCAACGTTGCAACTTTTTGAGAAAACTTTTAAGTATTTTGTTTGGAATTTGGTTTTGACACCGAAATTTGACAACTTTTTTGTAACATTTTGTAATAAGAGCAATGTCTTCATCAACTAGGTTAGATTTATCAAGCTCAATTGAAATCAATCATTTCAGTGTGCATAACTTGTCCAGAAGAGGAAGGATTTGCTTGAAACACGACGTTCCTTCGTCTTGTTTGAGAAAAAAGATTTAAAAAATTTAACCCAAATGATTGAAAAATTACAGTGAGTTCATCAATACCAAGTATTGACTGATCACGAGCTTCCTCAATCGAAGAGACTTCGATGTCAAAATGAATTGGGAGAGGGTGTAACATCTTACTAACTAATCTAGCATTTGAGATTGGTTCTCTGAGGGATTGTGAATCATAAGCGATCTCACATAATCTTACACTATATGCAGAGATATTTTCATCATCTTTCATACGTAGATTCTCAAATCTAGTTGTGATCATATGGAGCCTAGTAAGTCTAACACTCGCAGACCCTTGACAATGAAGTTGTAAGGCATTCCATACTTCTTTGGTAGTGGTAAAGATCGAGACCCTTCAAAAGATTGTAGAAAGAGTTTTAGAATTCATACTACTGTCAAGACGATCATTTGCTATCCACAAATCAATAAATTGTGGAGGTGTCCTCTTGTGAAGTACCATAGATCATTCACATTCATCAATTCATTTGATGTACACAAGCATCTTGACTTTCCAAGTTCCGTAGTTAGATCCATCAAGGATAGGGGGACGAGTACCATACTCACATGACTGTGAATCCATGAGTTTGAAAAATAAGATCGACGCTTAATTAAATCAAGTGCCGACTCCGATGCCACTTGAAAGAATTGCAAATCTCGATTCATAATTTTAGTTAAAATAAAACGTGTGTTATAAAGATTATAAAATAAATAGAAGCGAAAACTAAACTATAAGAATAATTTATTCTTATAGTCGAGCCAATAGGACAAAAATCGTTACTTTTAGTACTTACATTTCAATGATTATAAAAGTCATAATCTATTAAGTAAAGATAAATTAAAAACTCCTTAAGAGTAGATATTATCTAAATCAGTATAACTCTTCTAAAAATTAAGATTCACAATCACAAGATTGGAGATTAATGAAAACAGTAAAAACTATGGAAGAAAACAATTATAGCTGTAAGATGTTATGTCGGATGCTGGCGGCATTCGTAGTCGCATCTGTTTTCAGATAAAAACTGCAACAAGAATAAAGTTTGCTCTAAGAGAGATTTTTTCATTGAATAATCTCTCTTAAAGTGTGAATCCGATTGTGAGTAATTCCTCCGCTTTATATAGGCATAACTTATTTGTATAAGAGACCTAAAAAATAAGGAATAAAAATGATGTATACAAAATAAAATAAATAAATATCATTAGTTAGGAATATGATCAAATCTCTAGAATCCTAATAATATTTACTACCTATAAAAATGAAATCTATTCTAAGGAAATAAATATACATTATATATTGTAGATATATATAATATAAGGAAACAAGATAAAATCTCAAAATACTAAATAACACACACATACGCGCGCGTGTGTGTGTGTATATATATATATATATATATATATATATATATATATATAATTCTATAAATATAAAGAGAATTACAACCTAATCTAAGATTAAATAATATAAATAATATTTATCAAATATGATAAATATCAAAATTTTCCTAAATAATTAAATCTTGGCAAGAAAGTCAAAATATTAAATAAGACAAAATAAACCAATTAATTATTAAATCATGTATTTTAAAAATACGTGACTCAACAAATAATTTATATAAACTTTTAGTTTTAGAGCCCTAGCTGCCCAGTATCTACCACCAAGTCTCGAGCAACCATGAAACTCGTAAAACTCTTGATAAAGTTGAACAATGAAGCGGTCTTGACTGAAATGAAGAGTGATCTCGTTGTTCATGGAACAATCACATGAGTTGATGTCAACAAGAACACACATTTGAAAATTGTGAAAAGTCAATTAAAAGCAAACATCCCAATCACCATTAATCATCAAAGTGTTAGGGGTAACACAATGCATTACTACATCCTTTGCGACAACTTAGTCTTGAATCTTTACTTGTCGAGGAAACTCCGAGAGCTAAGCACAAGAAGCCATCTGCATGGACACTTTAGGATCATGGTCCGGGAATAGGACGTGGAAGTTGTCATTGTTGTTAGATGACTTTTTTGGTGTTTTTAATATTTGAGACTTCAGAAACTTACACCGCTACTGTATATGATTATTGTTGAAAGTTTAGATATGTTAGGTAATGAGCGTTAGAAACTTAACTGCTATACAAGGGGTGGAGCCATGTAAATCCCAGGAGGGAAACAGGCTATCATGAATTCTCGAATCAATTTTTTTTGTAAATTATTAGTTACACTCAGGTGTACGTTGTACTATGCACTCAGGTGGAATGAACATGTTCAATATGATAAATGTACATCTCCATCAAAATAAGTTATTTTATTTTGTGATAAATTTCATCTTTACTGCGATAAATTTACATTTATGAACATGTAACATTCATAAAAATATTCATATACGCTGTTATATAGATATTCATGTTTGTTGTGATAAATGTCCATCGCCATTATAATAAATATAAATTTTCATTTTCATAAATGTTCATATATTTTAATCATCTTCAATATGATAAATATTAATCACAATGTGATAAATGCACAATTCTTCATAATATAGATGGACACATGAAAAGAGACGCTCAATCGAACAATGTACATTTTTATTGTATTAAATATTTATATATGGATGTACAATATAATATGCACCCAAGTGTACCTAATAATGACTTATTATTATTATTTTTATATAAGTTGAAAGTCTAGTCTTTTACTCAACCCACCCTAAATTAATGGGCTCAAATATTTTTAGAGCCCAACGAAGTTTAACTTTGAAGAGTCTTGAGATCAAATTAACTTGGTCCAAACTAGAGCTGCAAACGAATCGAGTCGAGTTGAGCATTCACGATTTTGAGGCAGGATTGCCATTTTATTATCCGTGCTCGAGCTCGACCAGCTCAAAAGATTGCTGCTTGAGCTCGACTCGATAAGGAAAAGAGTATGCTCGAGCTCGGCTCGAGATTGACTCGACAATGCTCGATTCGACAAAAGCTCGAGCTCGGCTCGAGTTTTTTGGTTGTAAATCTAATAAAATTACAGTATTTTTATAATTAATACTATTAAATAGTGGTATTTTAGTAAATTTACACATAATCGAGCAGCTCGTCGAGCTCGCGAGCTTATTTGTGACGTGCTCGAGCTCGAATTTGACCGATCTCGAGTCGAGCTTTGACTCGAGCTACTCGCGAGCGCTCGTGAGCCGCTCGACTCGTTTGCAGCCCTAGTCCAAACTCCAGTTACTGTCATCTTTAGGCATAACATCCCGCGATGTGATATCACGGCCCTTGCCGTTAATTTATATTTTCTAAATATAATTTTAGTAATTTTATAATCTAAGTAATTTAAAAAGAATATACTAGTTAGTTTAAATATATGTTATAATTATAAGTTAATTAAGGTATAGGCATTTTGGATATTTTTTTATCTAATTATAAAAAAACCATTCAATGACATTCAATGTGACAAAAATTGATGTCCAACATCGATATGTTGTGCATCACTGACAAAGAATCTTGGCTCCGCTCTAACTGCTGCAACCATAAATAACACAAAAATAATCTAATTCTCTCCTCATGACCATTTTTTGCAGAGAACAAAATCAAAACCAAAAACATCAATAATAATTCGATAAAGTTCAAAAATCATCTAAAATATAACAATTTGACAAATATTGGATAGGTTACATGCCAAGCGTCTCCTAAATATATTAAAATTAAATATTATAATTGACAAAAGTAATATGCAAAGCAAAAATCACATTTTTCGTCTTTATTTAGATTTTTTTTTCAGCACCGATTTGGCAACAATCACTAGCAGTAGGGATAGCGATCCAGGTCCACCCCGCCCCGACTTGGCCCGCGACATTTGGGACCCGCCCCGTGCCCCGCGATCGGGCGGGGCATGTCCGGGTACCACTTTCGCCCTGCGGGTACCCGCCCCGTCCCGTTCCGTACAATGTTTTTATTTTTTTTTATATATTTTATATGTTATATATATATATATATATATATATATATATATATATATATATATATATATATATATATATAAATATAATTTATATGATTATTTATGTTTTTATACACTTAATATTATTTTTAACATTTATACATTAATAATAATCTTTTTAAAATAATATGCATTAATAAAATAAAATAAATGATAAATAAACTTATAAATAAGCTAATAAATGTATAATAGTTTTTTTTTTGGTTTATTGTTGTTTTTATTATTTTTGTAGTCTTATGTTTAATTTTTATAATAATATATTTAATTTTTTTATTAATAATAATTAATATTTAGCCGAGTCGTCCCGACCCACGATCCGTAACGGGTCACCCCGACCCGGCCCGCAAGGTTGACGGGGCAGGTCCGGATCTCGTAGTACCCGCCCCGCCCCATTGCCATCTCTAACTAGTCGGCACTAGTGTTGTCTATCTCTAGTGCAGCCTGTGGGCCCTCCTACCTGGACCAGAGTTCCTTATGCCTAAACCAATCCGGACTTTTTGTGCTCGACCGTCTTATTTTCCTTCTACTCTTCATAGAGTGACCGACTATTATTATATACTGGAATATACGCTACATTGTATACCCAAAGATATTTTATAGGGGAAATTATCATTTACTACACTTTAATCATCAATATTTGCCATATAATACATCGACTTTTATTCTTCCCATTTAGGTTAATTATTGATCATATAATCATAAAACTTAGATTAGAGTGACCAGATTGCCCTTATCATAAAAATAATACAGTCATGTATATACCATATTGGACGATTCAGTGTGAGAATACAAACTCCCACACTATTTACAAAATATCTTTGGAAAAAAAATTAACAAACGTGTGAAGTATGGAATACAAAAATATTATTAAAATAGTACGGAATTTTCAAAATGCAGTATGAAATCCCAACGTGTGCAGTATGAAATCCGTGTATACGAAATACTTCACTTTCAGATAAAACTAGAAAAAATCAGAAATATTCCATACTAGAATCGGCTTCAGTGAAGAAATATTTTCTACAATATTCCAACCTACTCATATAGAATATCTAGAAATATTGCGTTGTATACTTCTTTAAAATACAAAACGAAGTTTGTAATTATTCTATACTATTCCTATAGAATATTTCATACTACTCCTATAAAATAGTATGAAATTTGCAAAAAGCAGAATGCAATCTCAAGTAATTATTCTATACTATTCCTATAGAATATTTCATACTACTCCTATAAAATAGTATGAAATTTGCAAAAGAAGAATGCAATCTCATGTATGGAATTTTTCATACTACTCCTATAAAATAGTATGAAATTTGCAAAAAGAAGAATGCAATCTCAAGTATGGAATATCTCAAGATGCAATCTCAAGTACGGAATTACTGACTACACGAAACACACAATAAAGGTTGTAATTATATTGAACAACATAACCTACTACTTGATACAAAATAACAAAACACTCGCAGTCGCATCATTTTGAACAACATAACCTACTACTTGATACAAAATAACAGTCGCATCAGTTCTCCACCCGACTCTCGCCGTAAAACAAATTAAAATCCGATTCTATGCACTAACATAATTTTTTACTACAGTATGGATTACAACAATTGCATAATAAGGTAAACAAAATAAATAATTTCATATTTACTGATTTTATTGTTGATACTCTACACCCCGAAATTGATCTTTACAGATTTTTTTGGAACGGAATAAAAGAAGCTTGATGTTGGGAAAGATTTCAGGGCGTGGAAGAGAGATTTAAATGCAAGGATATTATAGTCTATCACTTAGTTAAAATATATTAACTAGTAAATGAAAAATATACTGTACTATTTGGGATATTTTATTTCCCTTCATGCCCTTATTTTATACATGTTATGTGTTTATAAATGTATAATTATTATAGTAATAATGAAAAATTATCACAATAAATATAAAAAAAAAAAATTAACGAATATTTATATTTACCATATTCATTATGGTTTTTTCACTAAATGTACACACGAATCACGAATGTATCTACTAATTTGCCCCCAGTGATGGATTGATCCATGAAAACAACAAATCGGAAAAATCTAATCTGACCCATTCTTTGTTTAGATCGAGCAGTAAGTTTGACAACTCCACTTGGCACAAGCTCACAACCTAATATTCCTATCCAAGTAGCTCAAAAGAAATATATTTGAATGAACTAATAAAAACTATATTAAAATATAAGAAATATTTAGTTACAAATAAATGAATATTCCGTTAAAAACGTAATGTTTCTCTTATATAAATAATAATTTAAAGTAAAAACTAACAAATATGATGTTAAAAATAATAAATATTAAATAATAAATAAATGAACAATCAATTAAAAATTAATGAATTATCAATAACATAGTAATACTCTATAGGTGTAAAATATAATAACGGCTTCACTCTAGTCCAAATTCTCCTTTTAGGCCTAAATGTGCGGCCCAATCATATTTCGAGTAGCCCAACCCAAGTTCGTATATTCATATATAATTATTTGACAAAGTTAAACACTAAGCAAAAGCATGTTTGTCTGAATCACAACACCCATTTATTTTAGTATTAATTTTTTAATTCTCACCAAACATATTTGACGTGATTTGACATTTTTCATATAAATTATTATCACACTCTTTTATTTTTCGTACTTGTATTAATAAATACAAATAAATAAAATATAATAACAAAACATTATCATTTTTACCGCACATTCCAAACATAATTTTGACATATACGTATAAGATTGTAAATCCTACTATAAATAATAAGCCCACTTATATTAAATGAAAAGATTTCTATCTTATGTGTCTGTTTAGAAAGTTTTGGGATGACGTGTCATTTCTTGATGGTTCGTACGCTTACTTGGCGAATTTTGGTGGCTAAGAGTCTCATCTAAATTAATAATTTTTAATAATTTTAATTAAAATATTAAAATAATTTAAAAATAAATAATTAATTAATAGGGATTAGACATGGGTTTAGAATGACACCTCTTAATTTTCTTAATTATGTAAATAAAATTATTAACGAATTTAAAAACTTTAAAATAAAAAATTATATAATAATAATAATAATAATAATAATAATTAGTAAATGTATTAGAAATGTACAAGGCATGGTTAGAATATATCATTTGATATATATATATATATATATATATATATATATATATATATTTTATAAATCTAAAAATCTATAATTATTATTAAAAATATTTGTATATTTATTTTTTATATAATCCTGTGTATACTGAGAGAGAAGAGGTGAGAGAAAAAAATTATATTTTAGGGGAAATTGTCAAATAGTACCCCAGGTGGAGGTCCATTTGTTAATTAGTCCTCCATTCAATTTAAGTCATATAGTACCTACTTTTTTTTCAAATAGTCCAAAATTATGATATGAATATACCACAATACCCTTACTATTAAAATAACTAATAATAATAATAATAATAATAAAATGGGGCCACATGCTACCGCCACCCACCGCCAGCCGCCGCCGCCCGTCCGCCGGAAAATTTTTTGCGAGAATTTTTTTTTTTGCCCAACAAATATAAAGTTACCCGCGACCGCACGGCCGCCGACGGAAAAATTATCGGCCGCCGAAATTTTTTTTTCGGTCACATTTTTTTTCCTGATCATTTGAAAATATTTTCCGGCCACCGGAAATTATATTTCTTGGCGAATTTTTTTTTTTCTTTTTTTTTCTGCCCAAAATTTCTTACTTTATGTCTGAATTTCTTACTACATGTCCATGGAGTCAGTTCCGGTGGCCGAAATTTATTTTCGGCGTTTTTTTTTTTTTTCTGCCCAAAATTTCTTACTGTATGTCTGAATTTCTTACTACATGTCTATGGAGTCAGTTTTTTTTCAACCCAGATATTTTTCTTACTATATGTCTGGATTTTTTACTATATGTATGCATTTCTTACTATATGTGAAAATATTTCTTACTATATGTCCAAACATTTTTACTTAATGTCCAAAAAATAATTCCGATCACCGGAAATAATTCTTACTATATGTACGAATTTCTTACTATATGTAACAGATTTTTTATTTAATGTCCAAAAATTCATATGATGACAAAAAGTATTTTATTTGATCGCAAAAGTTTCTTGCTTTGATGTGCAAATGTTGTTATGTATTTTTTTACTTATTACTATTTTTTTTTCTTATTACACACTTTTGTTTTGCCAAAAAAAATAGAGAAAAAATTCTTACTTAATAGCAAATTATTATTATGTATTTTCTTATTTACTACAAATTATATATTATTATTTTATATTGAAATTTCATACTTTATGTTCAAAAAATTAATAAAGTTTCTTACTTTATATCCTTTAAAGTAAGAAAGTTTGTTATTTTATATTCGAAAAAGTAGGAAAAGTTCTTATTTTATAGTGAAATTTCTTACTTTATTTTCAAAAATAAAGATATTTTTAATTTATGTTAAAAAAAAAGAAAAAATCTTACTTTATAGTGAGAATCTCATACTTTATGTATGAAAAAGAAAGAAAATTTCTTATTAAAAATTTCTTACTTTATAGTGATATTTCTAACTTTATATTTGTTGGGCAAAAATAAAAAAAATTCTCGCCGGAAAATTTTTCGGCGGCAGGCGGCGGCCGAACAGCAGCAGCGGTGGGGTGGCCGGCGGGAGGTGGTGGTGTATTGTTTATTGATATTATTATTATTATATTATTATTAGGGGTAATCTTATAATTGTATATTTGTGGTTGGACTATTTGACATTTTGTATAATTAGTCTTAATATTTGGCAAAAATACTTTTTCCTATTTAGTTACATACTGTGATATCTTTTTATGAACTATCCAACGAATTTCTAAGAATCTTGTGCAATACTGATCCTAACATATGAGCGTTAGAATTTTATTTTTTTTCTACACGTATTTTTTTATACATAAGTTTCTTTATTTATTTTTATTGTCCAAAGTAATATTTGGTATTTCTTACCGAACGAATAATAAAATTATTTATATTTAGAATAAAAATTAAAATATTTTTATTCTTATGATTTAAAATATATAATATTATTAAATTACGAATTATTTGCAATAATCAAAGTATGTAACTAAATATTATTAATTAATTCAATTTAAATTACTATCTTATTGCCAAAATGGTTGACGATAAATACAAATTTACATAATATTAATTAGTCATCAGTATTATACGACACGGGTCAAAAATATGACATCTAGAACTTAATTTAAGATATTAAAATATAAAAGAATTTAATAATAATTAATTAATATAAATTAAACACGTGTTGAGCGTGTGACAAGTTTTGAATTTATTTAAGTATGTAAATATGAAATTATTAACGAATTTAATTAAACATTAAAATAAAAAATTATTTAAAAATAAAAATAATAGTTAATAAATACTCCCCCCATTCTCATTTAAATGACGTTTGGACTCATTAATTTGTTTTCTTATTAAATGTCGTTTTACATAATTTTTCACAATTTTTCTCAAATTTGCCCCCTATCAGACTCCTAAAATATCTCACACGTATCAATATACCGCACATCAAAATCTTCTTACTCTTTAAAACTCTCCGTGTCGTTCCCTTCCATTTTTTCTGCGATTTTTCTCCCCTATTGTTTCTTTTTCTTCGAATATTTCACCAAAATTTTTCCATCCTTTGTTCTGCGAAAGTTTCCCTCTATTTTTTTCATGGAAACTATCCCTTATTTTTAAAATTTCAAAGTTATTCGACTATATATATATAGAGAGGGTAGAAATCAGAAAAATTGAAATAACTCAAAAGCCACCATGAATGTTGATGTGAAGCATGAGAATGAAGATAAGGAATTAACGACCAGCGGAGATATTGTTGTGAAGGTGCAAGAGAAAAAATCAAAAAATAATAATTTAGACGATGGTTATGAATTTGATTTGAACTAGTTTTACATTGGCGATAAAGAGTTTCATGACGACCCGGAGATTCAAAAAGTGATTGTTTCAATGCTTAAAATCATTCTTCCAAAATACTTCTAAGTATCGAGCCGCTGAAAATTGAAAAATTGTCACTTATTTTTTAACCTTTTTTTAGTTGCTTGGTTAGAATAATTTCTTTTTTCTTGTCTAGATATGGTGGTATGATGGTGCAGTGTGACAGATTCATGATTGTATTCCTAAAACCTTGGAGTGAGATTTAACGTAGAATTATTTTTTTTTCATGTATTTCAGTGCCGATTGTGTCTATTTTGCAAAACATTTACAATCATGATAATAAAAGGTTACTGTTGCAGAGTTGCATATTTTTCGCCCTTTTATGTTGCTTGAACTGTTTTGTTTTAATTATATGTGTAGTGTAGTATTCTGGAAAAATAGGAGTTGAAAGATTGATGATGATTATTGAAGATACATATGACCAATTTTAGAGTGTGTGCGATCGTGTGATATTGTTTCTTTCTTTCCATTCCTTTTTTTTTTTTCATTGAAGTAGATTATTTTAGCAACACAGAGTATTAGAATGAGCAAGATTGTGATAGGGAGATGTTTTTCCTTTTTTTTTTAGGATCACCAGGAACACTTTATTTTACTTAGGAGCTAAAAAAGAAATTTATATTATGCACACAAGTCAAAATGCATGGTTTGAATTTGCATTGCGACGGGGAGATGATATTGTGATGAATTTAAAGTGAAATGTCTACTAAACACAAAATAAAAATGGAATATATGCTACTTCATAATCAAGTGCTGTTACAACTTATTCCACAGAAAGCTTTGCCAGACGATGTCGTATCTGCTGCCGCATCTTCACTGAGGCTGGGCGGTTGATCAGGCAATCCTCGCCGAGGAGGAACGCCTCGTCATCATCCGTTTCGGCCACGACTGGGACGAAACTTCCGTCGATCAGGCATTCGCCGAGGAGGAATGCCTCGTCATCATCCGTTTCGGCNCGGCCACGACTGGGACGAAACTTCCGTCGATCAGGCATTCGCCGAGGAGGAATGCCTCGTCATCATCCGTTTCGGCCACGACTGGGACGAAACTTGTATGCAGGTAAATGATTTGGTTAATATTTTGTTGTGATTTACCCAAATTAATTACTTTTTTAAGCTTTGTTTTACTAGTTTTTTAGTAGATTTCTTGTTAATGGGAATTATTCAAAGCAGTGGTGTGTAATCTGTTAATATCTTTCTCTTTAGCTAACTATGCATAAAGAATTAGCTATCTTTCTTGTTGAGATTTAATTTTCATGTTGCCCCATAAATTTGAGTAAATTACATTTTGTATTCGTGGCTTGAGATTTCTGGTTTTATGGTGTTTGAATTTAATTGTAACTATCAAATATGTTTGGATTTACATTTGGTTAGTTTATTTGGTTAGTTTATTTGCTGATTTACATTTGGTTAGTTTACGTGCTATTATGCATGTGGCTGTATGAAGGTAGGCATTCACTCATTTTTATTACTTTATGAGTACAACACTATTGATTTTACTTTACAATTACAGGCCTGATTTCAACATGATGGACGAGGTGTTATCTTCGGTTGCTAACACGCTAAAGAACTTTGTTGTCATATACCTCGTCGACATCACGAATGTGCCTGATTTCAACACGATGTATGAGCTGTACGACCCTTGCGATCGTCATGTTTTTCTTCAGGAACAAACACATCATGATTGATCTTGGCACCAGAAACAACAACAAGATCAATTGGGCCATGAAGGATAAGCAGTAGTTTATCGACACTGTCGAGATGATCTATCGTGGTGCTAGGAAGGGACGTGGTCTCGTTATCGCCCCTAAAGATTACTCCACGAAATAACGTTATTATATGCTATTATGTGTGTGAACAATTGATTCTGCTATTCGAGCATTTAAGCTACTTTATCCGTGATGTGTAATTGCTCGTACTCTGAACGGTCCTCTATTATTGTAATTCGTCACTATGTACAACACCATAATTGCTTATTGTCTGCTGTTATTGTGAAAAAAAATAAAAGTGATGTTACAGCTTAACATTTTCCTATCTATACAACTCCATGGCTTAATCACCAATGTACAACTTACAAAAACAAACAAACAAATATATGTTAGAATCAAGTATAAGGATACAATTATTAAAATATTTGTAACAAATGATTAGGTCAGTACATAAAAAAATGATCAGAGCTTTCCAACACTTCCAGTGCAGCAAGATGAGCTTCCTGAAGAATATTTTCGTTCACCTCCAACCTAGCAACCGGAAACTCCGGCAAGTGGCAAGACTGTTTCTTACCGAGAAAGTCCCCGGACCCACGAAAGACGAGGTCCATATTCGCAAGGTAAAACCCATCTGACGATTTTGAGTGTACCTTCAGTTGTTTCAAGCTCGAAGTTGTAGACGCTAATAGCATGAGATTTGATCAAAAACAGAAAAAAAAAAGTGTAATAAAACGTAAAATGGGGTCCATAAAGTAGAAGACTTTCTTTCACTTTTCCATTTTTTTTTTCCTTGAACTCAGACTGAGTGAGAGAATATAAATGTAGAGTTTTTTTTTTCCCGAATAGGGGTTCCAAAAGCAATTCTTCAAGTTGCTCTTATTCTGTATTATGTGGTCAGCAATATATATATATATATTTCCCTATTATTTGTTTGTGAAAATACCACATGTATTATTTGAATGCTGGATTTTTTAGGAAGTGTTACCAACCCTTTGTATTTTTTGAGGTGATTCCAAGTGTGGAGAATGTGATTAATTCAGTGTGGTCTTGTAAAGTATAAGTTCAGAAAGAATTCCAGAATGTGACTACAGCATACACTAAAAAACATTCTCCAGAAAAAGAACATAAAATATTAGATCATGGATGTTTAAATTTTAAACATGAGATAATGACAAAATACAACAAAACAGTTGACTTAGAAAATCACATAAATCACCCCTGAGGTTACAGTCACCATATTTTGCACCTGATTTTAGTGGAGCTAACAAAAGTTGCTAACATTTCAAATATTTTTACAATTACATCCCTCAAATTTTCAAAATAATAAAAATAACCCCTACTATATTAGTCTTACATTTTATATTTATATCCCTCAACTTCTCTAAATATCACAAATGGCCAAATGAAAATTGGGGTTATTTGTAATATTTTGAAAACTCAAGGAGTGTAATTGTAAAACAGTTGATGACATCAGCAAATTACATAACATGGAATCACACCTCAAGGTTTTTTTTAGTAATTCTTAAACTCAGTCATCGTTCGCCTTAATGACCTGATGAAGATCCGATTCCATAAGCTCGAACACTACATATATGTCTTTGAACTCCCTTTTAGAAGGAGGCAGCAAAATGTGCTTGATCTCGACAATGTCGAGATGGTGAAGAAGCCTAAGCAGCTTAATTTCGCGAAGAATGCGCGTCGCGTCTGAGACATGTTCGAGAATGTCGCAATGCTGGATATCTAACAGTTCAGTTCGAACCGTAAAAGCTGTCTGATATCCCGAGCCAATCACCTCCATGCATGCTAGAAATGATAAAAAGGTCTTCCCACATCCAACATTACCCTTAAAAAATAAAAATAAAAATATAAAGATAAATAGTGGACAGATTATTAAAACAAATACTACACATAATTATCTGGAATTTGGACAGATTAATAAACCACCACTTAATAATACCACACAATTATTTTTAATAAGTGTAAACACCACTTGATATTTGTTTAACCTTGCTCATTGTTTTACTACAGTTTAGTAGGGAATTATATTCTCCTCTATTTTCTTTGCGCACAACATATAAATCAATAGACTCTATTGTCTGTCTCTAATATTAAATTTGTTCCCAGTGAAAATAAAGCTATGAATTTGACATTTACACACTAAAGTCACTACTACAGCTAAAGTCTTTTGAGATTATATTAAAGTAATACATGTGATACTACACTAAGATATTAATTAATTTTAAAAAAAGGCAATAATTATAACTAATCAAAACCAAATTCAAAAAATGCATACCTCACAGTATATCAATATGTCTGAATCCACAAAATAAATTAAAAACAATGGCTAAATCAATAGACTTGTGCTAACCTATTCATTACACTCTCTACTAGGGCCAAGTCACAAGTAATCTGTGTCGGAAGATGACCCTCATTTTCTAGTTTAGCCTTATTAATATAAGGAATTTTGTACTTGTTGGCGCCTCCGACTTTCATAATTTCTCGCATACACAGCTGCAAACTCAGGAAAATATGTTCCAGTTTTCGTGAGGAATATTTATCAAAAGATTCTTGAACTGCATGAATAATATCTTCTGCACTCTTCACATGCGTCTTATGCTGTAACGATTGAATTGACCTAAAAAATCCGAGATCCAATATATTTAAATCCGGAGAGTTTGATGGTTGAAATACTAATCTAATGTCAAAACCATTTTGTGAACTAGCCATTTGAAACTCCGCATCATTTGGATTGACACGAGTCCTTGCATTATCTTGTTGAATGAAAATAGTTTTTCCTAAATCCTCGCTCGGCCACAAATCTTGAATTTTAGGTATAATATTTTCAATTAAATATGCTTTCACAGTCTCTCATTTAACCGAGGTAATCGGTTTGATCTCCAACGTTCTTGCATCCCTGTTTCTACTTCTTCGCTGGGCTGGTTGCATGTTGACAAAAGGAAAGATTCCTATTTTTCCCAAAAAAACCTCATTTCCTTCGTCGACAAATCTTGGACGAGCCATAGCAGCTAGAAACATTACCTTTGTGATAAAATTCTTGTTTTGGCAAGTTCGCGAGGGCTCTTCTTCGTTAGGAAGTAAATAATAAGTTTCACGTTTTTTGGTCAAATAAAACCATTTTTCATCAATATGCACCATGTTGTACATATTAACAAACTTTGGCTCATGAGAAAAGATATTTGGTTCTAGCATCGATATGCAAAATTGTAAATGAGCTCTTTTGTGTTCTTCTTTTAGATATGGTTTGATGGCGTTTGAGTGGCACCGAAGAAGGCCTCGTCTCACTAACCTGAATAACGTCGTACAACTCAATTCCAAAGCATTAGCAAGTGATCTCAACGTTGTTCTCTTGTTCAACTCGACTCCAGCCACTCGATCCATATCAATTTGGATTCTCTTCCATCCACAATTATTAGTTCTTTTATGGGAGACGTCTATTGAAGCCCCATTCGAGGTTTCTTTGCCTCTTTTCCAAACCCGTTGAACTGTTCGAAGAGGCACTGAAAATAAATTTGAAACTTCTTTTGTCGTATCTCGTTTTAGCTTTCCATCGATACTTCTTGATAATAAAGAATTATAAATTGCCCATCTTTTCTCATTAGACAAGTTTCTCTTCCGTTTTCTCTCTTTAGATGCTTCCAAGTTGTTTGTGCATTGCATGACATCAGTGTCACAAAAAATAAATAAAAACAAAGTAACTTACGTATACCATGGGACCAAAATATATACATAAAAAAATATAGTGCCTGTTCATTTTTTAAATGGCTTCCAGCATTAACTATGACTCTATGAGTATACAAAAGAAAAAAAAAAGAAGTTATACTTTTACACACTGTCTTATCAAAACACACTTTTTCTGAAGTTTGATCAGCCGTAGAAGTACATATCAACATGATTCTAACAATGGGCCAAAAAAAACTCATGCTGTAATTTTCAATAGAAAAACATAACCCTTTTCAAATTTTCAAAAACAAATATCAAAATAATTCTTTTAAAAAACAACTACATATTTTATTTACTTTCTCCATCATGAGACTAATTTTTTTTTCTTTTAATGCCATGAAAAAAAAAAAGAAAAAGAAAACCAGAATTTAGAGTCGAAACATCTTCATCTTCTTGTAGTTGGCCAACATCCAACTCTAGCAATGAAGACTCAAACTCCTGATCTGGGTTCACGTTCAAATCAAGTAACAAATTCCTTCCGTGGATGATGTGATTATCAGTGGAATTGTACCCCTATCTCCTCATCGGGTTTCACGTTATGAGGATTTGAGCCAATCTCGTTCAATGACAACTCCTGCTCGTCGTCGTCTGAAATATCTGGATTAACATTCAAGTCAAATAATAACTCTCGTTCATGATTTTGAGTGTTGGCAGCCATGGATGTGTTTATTTTACCTTCATGGTTTCACCTCTACCTCTATATATAAGTAACCAAAGAACAATGAGTTTTTTCGCATTTGCCTCCATGTATTTTTGAACTTTTTTTAAACACTGGCTCCAAAATTGAAATTTGGGATAGAAAAACTTCATGAATAGGCGTGCGAGCGAGAGGGAGAATACGGTGCATATCTTGAGGGAGATGGAAAATCTTGTTTGTACTTTGAAAGCACGAATATAAGCGAGAGGAGAGAAAATTGATGGAAACAAGATTTTATCTTATTTTAAAGGGATTTTTCTGTGGGTATATTAGTCAATATATAGAATTCTTAATTCTGCTAATTTAACTCAGAACGTCATTTAAATGAGAACGAAAGGAGTAATAACTAGCCATCTATACACGACACGGGTTGAAAACATGATATTTTTTGATTTTTTTTTTAATTTTTAAATTTAAAAACTCTATAATTATTAGAAATGTTTGATATATTTATCTTTTATAAATTCATGTAACATAAAGGTGTTAAACTAATTTATTATATTCATATAACTTTTTTTTTATTAAAAAAATACGTGATATATATAAAAAAAGTGAAAATACGCTGATTCCACACCGAGTTGCGGTGTAACGAGTCCCTTGGTCTAGAAAGACAAAATTATGCAACCAATCCCGTAGTGGTAAACAAAGACCATATCTCGGCCATGCATAAACACTCTCCAACAAATTAGATATGTAATTTGTAGTAACGGTATCCGAGTCACAATCCAAAATTGTTGAGGTACGTACAATCACATGTTGTGTGCCTAAGTTACCGGTAGATTGCCATTTTATTGCTATTGCTTCGATAATAAATAGTCCAAAATATCAAATATTTTGAATATTACTCCCTCCTATTTTTTTTAAGTGACGTTTTAGAGGAATACACAAATATTAAGGAGATTGTTAAATACCATTTACACCCCTAATTAATGCTTTAAATTGACATTTCAGTGCATTCAAACTCCTATTTTTCCTCCATTTACTAAGTTCTATTTATCTATTTTTTTCATGATTTTCGGGATTACTTGTTCATCTCCCTAATTAATGCTTTAAATTGACTGTTACTACTTTTCTATTTTCTGAAATGTTCCATCGGCTGCATATGACTATTGCTCTTTTTCTATTTGGCTCCAAGTTACTGAAAATATTGCCATAATTGGAGCCAAAACTAAAAATCCAAAATTCAAATGATAATTGGTGTAATATTCGAAAAATTCAAAATTTTGCAATGGTGAAAAACAAATTAATCTAAAACTCATATATATAAAGACTCACTAATTGATTGTAGTTTTAAGAGTAAAATTCCATTCATGGATTCTAATATTGATCTAAACACATATCCAATAGATATAGATGTTATTACTGATGATATCCATCATAATGAGCAACCAAGTGTAGAAGTAGAGCCACTGCTACCAGTGGCAGTTAGATCTTCATCGTTGCATACTCTAGTATTAGATTTAAATATGGACCCGAATGAAGAGCTTGAGTTTCCATTGATAGAATTAAATGCCGACCGCTTATACGATGAAGACGAAGATGTAGATGAAGATTTTTCGACCTTGGGGCCTGGTAAATCTCTTTATCAAAACTAATCATCCATTTCAGTGGAACTAAAAATGCGGGATATGAAATTTATTTCATTTGATGAGAAAGAATAAAGGATCTGCAAATAAAATGGCACCATTTCTAGTCTTTCATCACATGAAATAAATTATATTCATATCCTTTAGTAAATGTGAAAAGTTTTTTCATAATGGAATGCAGTGTATCCATTTAATATTCTTTTATTTCCTCCATAAATGAGATACGTAGACATTGAATATGGATCTCTTAATTCATGCATATGCACGTAGGTGTCACAGCAACAATACATATCAATATACAGGAGTTTTAATTTTGGGCTTTCATTATCCTTTGTTTTCATTTATCTTTACTTATTTTGTCAAGATTTGATTTAATCATGTCAATATGTAGATGTTGAGTTATCCCAAGAAGACAGAGCCAAAAAAATGAGAAAAAACCTATCGAACGGGCAAAGATGGGCAATCTACAATGCTTTATTGGAAAGAAGTGTTAACGGAAAATTGGGAAAAAATACAACCACCGCGGTTTCTAACTTATTTTCAGTACCTATTCGAACTGTGCAAAGGATCTGGAAACAAGGTAAAGACACTCCTAATGGTCAAGCTGTTAATGTCTCTAATAGGAAAACAAGAAATTGTGGCCGAAAAAGAGTTCAAGTTGACTTGAATCAAATTCTTAATATAGACTTACACAAACGAACAACTTTGATGTCACTTTATCATGCATTAGGTGTAAGCTATTCAAAGTTATTTAGACTTCTAAAACAAGGCCTCTTTCGGCGTCACTCTAACGCAATTAAACCACATTTAAAGGAAGGAAACATGAGAGCTCGATTGCAACTTTGCATATCTATGATAGACCCAAGTAGTTTGCCGCATGAACCAAGTTTTTTTGATATGTATAATGTTGTGCATATTGATGAAAAATGGTTCTACATGACCAAGAAGAAAGAGACTTATTATCTACTCCCAGATGAAGAAGTGCCTTTACGCACTTGCAAAAGTAAGAACTACATTGAGAAAATTATGTTTTTGGTTGCAATGGCTCGTCCAAGATTTGACAACGAAGGAAGGGAAATATTTTCAGGAAAAATAGGAGTTTTCCCTTTTATTACTTCGCAACCTGCCCAAAGAAGAAGTAAAAATAGAGATGCTGGTACTTTAGAGGTAAAGCCAATCACCTCAGTCAAGAGAGAGACCATAAAATCTTTTTTGATTGAAAAAGTTATACCGAAGATTCATGAAAAGTGGCCAAGAGAGGACTCGGGAAAACCCATCTTCATTCAACAAGATAATGCAAGGACACATGTCAATCCAAGTGATGAAGATTTTAAATTAACAACTTCTGAAAATGGTTTTGACATTCGGCTACAATGTCAACCACCAAACTCACCAGATTTAAATATTTTAGATCTTGGTTTTTTCAGTGCTATTCAAGCGTTGCAGTATAAGGTTTCCCCAAGAAGTGTCGAAGAGCTTGTTAATGCTGTTGAGAAGTCATTTGATGAATATTGCCCAAGAAAGGTGAATCGTATATTTTTGACTTTACAATCGTGCATGCGAGAAATCATGAAGGTCGGAGGATCTAATAAATATAGTATCCCACACTTGAAGAAAGRTATATTGGAGAGAGAGGGTRGTCTCCCTACGCATTTAACTTGTGATTCTAGTTTGGTACAGAATGTAATGGACATGTTATCATCATAGATCAAGTCTAGTTGTTAATTTTTCATGTTGCGTTTATTATCATGCAAAGGTTTTATCAAAATGTAATGGACATTTCATGTTGCTGTGTTGCCTTTATTATCACAGTTTAATAAGTATGGATTGGAGTATCATTACTATTTACTACTCATATGTAAAGATTTTGTATAAAAAGTTTTTGATAAGGACACTTCTTAATTAGAAAAAAAAAAACTCCACTGCTCATAAGATACCCATAGTAGTACGTATACAACTATTGGCCCGAAAATCACCCCCAAACTGCGTAAGGGAAAAATGAGACTCCCTTTCATTGTTACTAAAGCAGTTGCTAATTATGTTTGTCTTTTGCATGGTTTTGGAAAATCTTAAAGGCACTGTGACTTGTGAATGTAGAGTACCAACTAAGTAAGCTTGAATGTGAATAAGATATAGTTTAAAATGGGCACCATGCATGTGACAATTGACGGTGCATTAGCAAGTAAAACTTTGATCACATGCCAATTAATTTGTGATATCCATAATAGATCCAGAATTATATATATAGGTGTTTAGAAATGAAAAATACTCATAAATAAAACTGAGAAATAAATAGAAAAACAGATAAGCTTTCTCTTCTTCATATGGTTCTATATGAAACATAAATTTATTACCCCTTGTGCAGTCAAGAATCTCATAATAAGAGTTTACCCCTTCACTCATAAATTTAGAAGTACTTCGGAAAAATAATTTTTAGCATTTGCAACACTGCATCTTGAATCTCCTCATCCTCGTCAATCTCTCCATTGTCGACATAAAGCTTGTTCAAATCAAAATCATGTTTGACGTTGATATTAACGTCATGTCTCGAGGAAATAGTTTCTTGCTTCACTTCAATTTCATTAAATTGCATATCGCCAGAAGCAGGGTGGATTGGTTCCTCTTTCTCCATCTTTGAAATGTGATGAATACCTTCTTGTTAATTTGTCGAATATATATAGAAAGATAGAAAAGTTGAATCATTAAATATCTTTTTAACCTCTTCGTGTGCAGTAGTAATAGTCAATAAAAAGTAAAGGTTTATCATAATTTAGGCATTTAAGACTAATTGGAAAATGAATACACAGTAATCACGTTAATTAAATGACTTAATATGATGAGACTTAATATGAGGGGTAATTTAGGGGGAAAACTACTATTACGCATTGAAAAAAGGAAAACGACACTTAAATTGAAAAAAGAATGAAACACTTAAACGTCACTTAAAAAAAATAGGAGGGAGTAAAATTTAGAATTTCAATAAAATTTAATCTAAACATAAAAAAAAAATAAAAAAATTGAAAGAAATGATTTGATAGACTACCAGATTTTAAACCAGTTATGGCTACTTCAACAGATTTCTATGATTCTAACTGTTCAATCACAATTTCTCTTTTCAAAATCGGTGATTTAGACTACAAAATAAAACCAATCAAGTTGGCATATTTCATTAATTATTTCACCGGAACGACACGAATATTACGAAAAAAAGAAAAAACCCGTCTTCATAGTATAGTATTAGTATATTTCAATTGAAATAAAACACCCCTAATAAGTGTCCCCACCTTCCCCACACTCTTATGTATGAAAAAGTCTATTACGTGTTACATTTAGTGACCTCTCGAGTCCAAAAATCATTTAACTCCCAACAACAAACCACCATTTATTAGACTTAATAAACCCATCTCTCGTCTGAATATATTAAACGACAATTTTTAATCACTTTGCTTTTAATTGCACACATACTCATTAATAGCTAGGTGCGTGCAGCCAGTGTTGCGCTACTTTGTAGCTATGTGAAATGTATGACCTCTCTGCTCGTCAAGATTCAATTTTTATTTATTATTTTTATTATTTTTATTTTCTTCGCTGTTAAAAACCCATAACTTTCAATGCAACTGCAAACCATTTAGTTTGGACCCCATTCATTAAACCCTCTCAACCATTCTCTTTCACCAATCTTATTGCTCAGTCCTTTTTTATTATTATTATTATTTTTTTCAAACCTTGCAAATCCCATATAATCAGGGAAATATCATTTCAGTACTGTTTACGGAAAAAATCTAGTAAGGAAAAAAAGAGAGCGCCAAAAAAAGTTTCTTCTTTGGTGATACGGTTTTTATTTTCTCATTAAAAGGTACACCAATAAGTACAAACTACTTGAGTTTTTTTTTTTTTTTTCGCCTCCATTTCTGGATTTGTATTCTTAAAATGGAAATAGAGGCGGCGGGCGCTAGCGGTGGAGGCTCCGGTGGTGATGTAGAGACGGACCCTCCGCGGCATGGCGGCGAAGCCTATTTGGTTTGGGAGGATTTGATAGTGGTGCTGCCAAATTTCGGCCAGGGCCCAACCAAGAAGCTGCTTCATGGGCTACACGGGTATGCTGAGCCGGGTCGGATCATGGCGATTATGGGCCCTTCTGGTTCGGGCAAATCCACTCTTCTTGATGCCTTAGCAGGTCATTCTTTATTATATCTCTCTCTTTAAAGAATGGATGGGAAGTTCATGTTTTATTGCATGGGTATTTTATTGACTTTAGTATGTACTGATTTACTATATGTTAGTGTTAATTGTCACCCATTAAAATATATTTGTTTGCCGATTGGCCAAGTCAAGACTCGATCTTTTACACAGCAGATGTATAACAATTTCAATCTAATAGCATGTAGATAGAATGTTTAGGGACCATATAATTGATCTTAGAGCTTTTTAATGCTAGTAAGTAGCAATTAATTATCATGCTCTATAATTTAGCCTATGTCTAAAAGAATTTAAATAATCTTGTCGGACACTGTACTTATGCATGATCTACACATTGATAGGCGTCACTCAACCCCCCTTTTTAATCAAAGTAAAAAAAAAGAAAAAGAAAAAAGAAAAAAGAAGACTTTTTCATCAAATTGTGGACCTGATAAAAAGTGACCCCTGAGTCAGAGAATTGAACATAGCAGCAGCAATGAAATGAAAAGAAAAATGATTCAATTAATATAGGCTGGAAAAGTGGTTAGGACTTTAGGACCTGGGCAGTTGAGGAGTAAATGATTGCAAACTGATTTTTGAAATGAGTGGGCTGGCTAGTCTTGTTCTGTTTTGTCCCAGCTAATTACTTTGAGTGATCCTTAATTAATCATGTTCTTCAATTTCTCTAAATATCAAATTTTATTATTGTCTTGAAAAAATCGAGTTGCCCTCTGCTGCTTTTAGAATAGTATGGATCAGTTGATCAGTCTGATTATTTTTGCTAAGGACAAATGGAAAGGTTGGTTATAACTACTACAAGAAAAAACCAATTTACCTAGAGAAAATTGTAGGTAAATGTTAATAAAATTGTGAAACGTAGATAAAAATTATCGTCTTTAAAACGATTGTCGTAAATATTTACCAATGTGGGTAACTACCTACATTAGTTCTGTCGGTAATTGGTCGGTATAATTCGAGAGGAATTTTTTTTAATTCTGTTGGTAATTTTAAAATTTAGTAACAAATCGATTTCTGTCGGTAAACTGTAAGTTTCTTTGTAGTGAATTGATGTCGATGTATGCTAATGGGTGAGAACTGTTTGGTAATAATTTGACTCTGGCCACAGGTAGATTATCAAGAAATATCGTCATGACTGGAAATATTCTTCTCAATGGGCAGAAACGGAGGCTCGATTACGGTGTGGTTGTAAGTACTTCCAATCAAACATAATGAAATCAAATTACGAGTAACATACAACCTTACAAACAATTATTATTTTTAAATTATAAATTTCCAAATCTTTTAATATTTTCTAAAAAATATTTATTTAACCAATCCAGGCTTACGTCACGCAAGAGGATGTATTGTTAGGCACTCTAACGGTCCGAGAGACTCTCAATTTCTCGGCCCACTTGAGGCTCCCGAGCTCCATGACCAGAAGTGAGGTAAAAGCAATCGTCGAGGGGACTATCATGGAAATGGGCCTCCAAGATTGCGCAGATCGACAGATAGGCAATTGGCAGTTAAGAGGCATAAGTGGTGGAGAAAAGAAAAGATTGAGCATTGCCCTTGAGATACTCATACGGCCCCGTGTACTATTTCTCGACGAACCGACTAGCGGCCTCGACAGTGCAGCTGCCTTTTTCGTTATCCAAGCCATTAAGAATCTGGCCCGTGATGGACGGACCGTTATCTCGTCGGTCCATCAGCCGAGCAGCGAGGTTTTTGCTCTCTTTGACGATCTTTATTTACTGTCCGGGGGTGAAACCGTCTACTTTGGAGAAGCTAAGATGGCAACAAAGGTGTTTATTTATTTATTATATTTTTAATCAATAAAGAGCTGGCAAAATGCCCGGCCCGGCCCGAACCCACCAGACCAAACGCAAAACTGGGCATGGCTCAGCCCGTCCCAGGCTGTAAGAAAATAGTGGAGAAACTACCGGTTTGGCTGAGTTGGTCGGCCCGCCGGGCCTGAGAAACCCGAAATTACCGGGCCAATGATTGACGACTAATATGATTCTTGAATCTAATATTTTGATTTTTCAGTTTTTTGCCGAAGCGGGGTTTCGGTGTCCAAGTCGGAGAAATCCATCGGATCATTTCCTGCGCTGCATTAACTCGGATTTTGATATCGTGACGGCCACATTAAAAGGCTCGCTAAGGCTCCGTGTATGAATTTACTAACAGATTTTTTTACTGTCTCTGTAATTTTATAGTTATTTTCTTTCTTTGAATTAGCTACTTGAAATTTATGTTTTGTAATACTGTCTCTAGTTGGCTCGAAACATTTTCTTGGCCCATAGGCCATTTTTTTTTTTTTTGGCATTTTAAAGTTATTATTTGTTTTGAATTGCTATCCCTTTTTTATAACACAGGAAACCGAAAAAACATCAGATCCTCTAATGAATTTGGCAACAGCAGATATCAGATCAATTCTTGTTGAGAAATATAAGCACTCGGAGTATGCAAGAAATGCAAGATTGAGATCACGAGAACTATCCGTTATTGTAAGTTGTCCACGTGGCACTTATTTTATAATTTTACATCCAAATCATCTCATTTAATTATTTTATAAATTAATCCAAAATATGTTCATCAATGATATCATTTTGTCTTTCATGTTATTGCATTTCGGAAAGAAACGACTTGGACACTGAACTCTTAAGTTATTTTCTTCATCTAAATGAAAAAATATTGTTACAATTGTAATTTTAACACATACCGCTTCGGAAAAAAGGTGTCTTGAGATTATTAATAATAATAATTTCAGCAAGGACTAGAGATTGAATCGATCAAAGGAAGCCAAGCAAGGTGGTGGAAGCAGCTTTTAACGTTGACGCATAGATCGTTCTTGAATATGTCTCGGGACGTTGGATATTACTGGTCTCGTATAGTCATCTACACCCTCGTTGCTCTAAGCGTTGGGTCTCTGTTTTACGACGTCGGCACGAGTTATACCGCGATATTAGCTCGGGGAGCTTGCGGTGGCTTTGTCACTGGATTTATGACTTTTATGTCCATTGGTGGATTCCCGTCCTTTATTGAAGAAATGAAGGTAAAAAGTTTAGAACATAACTTTGGTATAATTACAAAAACTACCCCTGAGGTCTGAGTTATTTACAAAAAAACCCAGAAAAGCTCCAAAATTACAAAAACCTCCTGAGGTTTGATTCCGTCATTTATTGAAGAAATGAAGGTAGAAAATTTAAATATAATTTTGGAGTAATTACAAAAACCACCACTGAGGTCTGGGTCATTTACAAAAAAACCCAGAAAAGTTTCAAAATTACAAAAATATCCTGAGGTTTGATTCCGTCTTATATTTTCTCCCTTTATAACCAAAATAAAAATATAAAAAACCCAACCTTACGTTAAAAAATATTACAGTTAGCTCCTCAAGTGTAAGGCAACAAATTCAAAACGTCTAGGGCTATTTTGTAATTTTGAAAGTTCTCTGAAAGCACTCAAAACCTCAACCCCTATAATTTTTAAGAGACTGACATTGTTTTTTTTCCCTAAACAATACAGGTATTTTATCGAGAAAGGCTTAGTGGTTACTATGGAGTTGCCGTGTTTATATTATCGAATTTCCTCTCTTCGTTTCCATTTTTGGTTGCGGTTGCGACTATTACGGGGACGATAACGTTTTACATGGTGAAATTCCGGTCGGGATTTTCGCATTACGCCTTTTTTTGCCTTAACATTTTCGGAAGCATTGCAATGGTGGAGAGCGTGATGATGATTGTAGCTTCGTTGGTTCCTAACTTCATGATGGGGATCATAGCTGGCGCTGGAGTTCTTGTAAGCTTAAAAGCTCCGGCTATCCTTAATATCTCTTCTCAGCTGTTTTTTGCCTTTTAATTACTTGATTTTCGTTTGTTTTGTAATGTTGTGAAGGGTATCATGATGATGACAGCTGGCTTCTTCCGGTTGCTTCCGGATCTTCCCAAGCCAGTCTGGCGTTATCCGATTTCGTACATCGGATATGGTGCATGGTCATTGCAGGTATTTTTTTCAATTTTTTTTTAAACTTAAATTTCTAGTTCTTCTATTTAATTATTATTTTATCTTTTTAGAAATACATGTAGAAGAAAATTTATGTTCATTATTTTATTTTTATTTTTTAAATAATTGTGAATGCAGGGAGCATACAAGAACGATATGATCGGAATGGTTTTCGACCCTCTGATACCGGGGGATCCACAAATCAAGGGAGAGGATGTCATACAGAATATGTTCCGAATATCACTGGATCATTCCAAGTGGTGGGACCTATTCGCGCTATACGCTCTCATAGTATGTTACAGAGTTACCTTCTTCATTGTTCTCAAGCTAAAAGAGAGATTGGCGCCATTTTTCCAGTCGCTCTACGCAAAGAGAGCATTGCATCAGTTCAAAAAACGGCCTTCGTTTAAGAGAAAGCCGTCTTACTCTTCGAAAAGTCACTATAATCTCCGTCCATTGTCTTCTCAAGAAGGTCTAAACTCTCCATTACCCTAGATGAAACCATCGAGCTAGCGAGCGGGTTAATTTATACTTTCGTTATCATTTGGTGCTACATAACTAATTAATAGTTGTGCTGCAATATATTAATACAATAATGTAATAAAATGTGCTTTTTAAAAGACCAAAAAAATAAAA
Organism: Phtheirospermum japonicum; assembly: GCA_014905375.1. NCBI lineage: Eukaryota > Viridiplantae > Streptophyta > Magnoliopsida > Lamiales > Orobanchaceae > Phtheirospermum > Phtheirospermum japonicum. The sequence goes on from BMAC01000773.1 coordinate 443,778, forward strand.
AAATAAAATCACTCTGTGAGAGTTTTTTTTTTTTAGAATCTTTGTGTACAAAAAATATATTTTTTGTTAATTTCCTTTTTCTGTTCAATAAACTGAACTTATTTGTCTTATTCTAGCTTAAGAACTTTGGTTTGAGAATGCAATATTTGTTTTTGTAAGGCAGTGTCATTATCCCAAATTCAAGATCACAGAGTTCAACTCTTTGTGGTTAGTCACTTTCATTCCGGTGAAGGCACTGAATGTGCAATGTAAAGAGTGTGGTCCTATAAACTGGACCGCTTCAAAACTCTTGCGATTTAATGTATCTATTATTGATTTACATTTATTTTATATACGATGTACCTACCTTGAATGTTTAACCGGACCAAAAAATTTACTACTAGACCAGTCCAATCTTGTAATATAGATCCACAAGCACAAACACTCACAGAACAACAATGACTACATGCGGAGGATAGATAATTTATTGGTATCGTTTTATTTGTTGCATTTTATAAATTATTTTGATACTGTATCTGTCACATTTAAGTTTTCAATTAGAATTAATTTTATAATTTACTTTCCATAAAAACTAAAAGTTTTTTTTACTAATTTTATCCCAACTTTTATATTTGACACTTATAGCTCTTTTAAATAAAATAATTTTATGATAATTTGATACCTATACTTATTATACCAATCATATTGTTTAGAAGAAATTATCAAATAGTCTTCTAAATGGATGTCTATTTGTCAATTACTCTTACATTAAATTTTAAGTCAAATAATCCAAAATTGTGATATGAATATAGTACAATACACTTATTATGAAAAAACTACTACTACTAATAATAATTGGAGCAGCGGGTGGCTGCTGCCTACATCTACTGCAGCCGGCCGGCCGGAAGACTTCTCGGCCGTCGGATATTTTTTCCCGATCATCAGAAATATTTTCCGGCTACTGGAAGTTTTATTCGGGGAGTTTTTTTTCGCCCATAAAATTTCTCACTGTATGTCTGTAAACGTCCATGAAGTCAGTGTAGTTTTTATTTTTTAACCCACACAATTTTCTTACTATATGTCCGAATTTGTTACTATAGGCTGAATTTCTTACTATATATGTCCAAACATTTCTTACTTAATGTCCAAAAATATTTTCGGTTACCGAAAATATATTTACTATATGTCCGAATTTCTTACTATAGGTACAAAAATATTTTCGATCATCGGAAATATTTCTTGCTTTATGTTCGAATTACTTGATGACAAAAATTATTTTACTTAATCGCAAAAGTTTCTTACTTGATGTGTAAATATTGTTATGCATTTCTTACTTATTATACACTTATTTTTGCCACCGCCCTTATATATTTCTTATTTAATACAACTATATATTACTTTATAATAAATGTTTGAAAATGTAAGATAGTTTCTTACTGTATATCGTATAAAGTAAGAAAGTTTGTTATATTATGTTCGAAAAAGTAAGATTCTTTTTTTAAATTTTAATTTACTTTATTAAAAAAAAAAGGCATTCTTAATTTACGTTCGAAAAAGTAAGAAAAATTCCTACTTTATAGTGAGAATTCTATACTTTATGCATGGGAAAGTAAGAAAATTTCTTACTTTATGTTGAAAAAAATAATCGTCAAAAAATTTTCCGCCGGTGGTCGCTGGGAAAATCTCCCCCGGAGGCGGTGGCGACGGGTGGGCTGGTGGGGGTGGCCGGCAGGGGATGGAATGAAGTTGTCGTGGTGGTTATTAATATTATTTTTAATAGGGGTAACCTTGTAATTGTATGTTTATAGTTGGAATATTTGACATTTTGCATAATTAGTTATTTGATAAAAATATTTTTTTATGTAATATTTAACAATTACCCCTATTTTTTTAAAGTCCCGTTTATTTACTCTTATAATTTATTTAAATTAATTTGATTATTCTTTATATCACTATTTTTTACATTTCAATCGAAATGTTTTATTAAAATAATATTTTGTTGGAATGTATATTGAGTATTATGAAATTTTTATTTTTATTTATTTCATTTTATAGCGGAAGCAAATATACATAATATATTTTTATTTTAACTCATTATGTTAAATGAGGCTCAAAATCTTTCAAACTTATATTTATTATTTGGCCCAAGACTTTGAGCAAAAAAAATAAAAAATCCCAACTACCTTATTGCTCTTTATTCTTTGTGGCACTTGATCAAACAGAAGACAAACACCAACACAGTGGGTTTCTCTCATTTTCCTCCAAAACCACCACCTTTGGCAGCGAAATTTTGTCAGGATTGTGACAAAAATTCAACCGTCGGATCATAAACAAATTTATACCATAGATAGAAAGTTTAGTAAGGTTCCCAACGATACCTTCTGATCGATGATCGGAGTTTTGGATCATCAGCAAGTTGCCAATGAAGTTTCTGTTTGCTGTAGATTTTCTATGAACCAAGCGACAGCGTAGTCGATCTTTGACGGCTATTTTTCGGCAAACGGTAGGTCCAAAACTGCTGTTTTATATATCGATTTGTTTGTATCGATGATTAGTATCTGATTATATATTTATTTTTGAGAACCGATGTCGGATAAGTAGTGACGAGGCCTCGAACCGCCGGATGCCGGTAACCCCCCATTTTGGCCATTTGGAATATTAGAACTTTATGAACCATACACTATCTGAAAGCTCTAGTCATACGCTACATGTTTTTTAACTCGGATTTTGATTTTCGATAAGTATTTTTATATATTTGGGAGGTGTGTGTACCGTGTGTGTCGAGTTTACTGTTTGTGTGTGTGTGTGTGTGTTGCTAATTTTGTACGTTTGTGCCATGTGTGTGTTTATTATGATGGATGATGGTGTGGTGGTCGCCGAGGAGGGTCTGGGCCGGCGAAAGGAAGAGACGGGCATGGCAGGAGTTTTTTTAAAAAGTTTAGGGGTTCAAACGAAATGAGTTAGAAGTTCAGGGGTATGTTTTTGAGAATTAGATAGAGTTTTGGCCCTAATTGAAGATTTTAAAAACTTCAATTTGAACCCTCAAAGTTTCAATTTAGTCCTCCTAAACTAAGTATTGATTTACTTCAAACTGACCCAAATCAGAGTCTTCAAAATATCAGATTAACCCACAAAAATTTTCAAAGTCATGAGAATCTCATTTTGACCCCCGATTACTTTATTAATTTTTCAAAACCGTACAACTTTCTTATATTTGAGCCGAAATGGTTCAAACGACTTCCAAATGATCTCAAATTCGAACCATAGCTTTGTTATAACATCCTCCTATGTAAGACATATCCAAATTATAAATTTACCCTTTACCCTAGAAATTCCACGTGCTCTAGAAAACTTCTAATTCCCTTAACATCTTTAGGTGGTGGGAGGGTTTCAATAACATCAATTTTGGTTTTATCCACTTCTAACCCCTTACTTGACACAACATGCCCAAACACAATCCCACTTTTTACCATAAAATTTGATTTCTCCCAACTCAACGTCAAACAAGACTCTACGCATCGCTCAAGAACTTTAGATAAATTATTTAAACAATGAGAGAAGGATGAGCCATACACCGAAAAATCATCCATGAAGACTTCGAGGAAGTCGTCAATGAACTCGGTGAAGATGGAGAGCATGCATCTCTGGAATATTGCTGGTGCGTGGCATAATCCGAATGGCATCCTTCGGTAAGCATACGTGCCAAAAGGACACGTAAATGTAGTCTTCTTCTGATCTTCTGGAGCTATCGCTATTTGACAATAGCCTGAAATGCCATCCAAAAAGCAATAGTATTCGTGCCCTGCCAGTTTATCGAGCATTTGATCCATGAATAGAAGTGGGAAGTGATCCTTTCTTGTTGCTGCATTGAGTTTTCGGTAGTCAATGCACATGCGCCACCCGGTGGTTAAACACGTTGGAACAACCTCTCCCTTCTCATTTTCGACAATTGTTATGCCTCCTTTCTTCGGAACGACGTGCACTGGGCTAACCCACTCACTATCGGACACGGGGTAGATAATTCCTTCTTCAATGAGTTTGAAAATCTCCTTTTTGACTACCTCTTGAAGTGTCGGATTCAAGCGTCTTTGTCCGTTCCTTATTGGTTTGGCTCCTTCTTCTAGCTCAATCCGATGCATGCACGTCACCGGACTTATTCCTCTAATGTCTCTGATGCTCCATCCAATTGCTTGTTTGTACTTTTTAAGTACCTTAATCAATTCTTTTTCCTTCACGCTCGGCTAGCCGTGAAAATTATCACGGGTTTTCTCTCGTTGGCTTCGAGAAAAATATACTTCAGGTGGCTCGGAAGTGGTTTCAACTCCATCTTAGGTTCTAACACGGGTTGAATAGACGTTTCGCTCATGTGCTCCTCGTCGATCTCAAATAGGTCGACCACCCCCTCTGTATTAAAATTGTCATCATCGACGTTCCATTCCTCGAAAGGTGTGATGCCAAAAAATTCTTTCACGCATTGATCTATTGAATCGAGATAAAACAATCGGGCTCCATTGAATGTGAAGGAACACTTTGAATGTCTTTAAGTGAGAACATGACTGATTCATCAAACACTGAAAGTGTCATTTTTCCTCGGCCCACGTCGATCAAGGTGTGTGATGTTGCCATGAAAGGTCTACCAAGAAGAATTGTGTGCTCCTTGCTCGATTTTGAAATTACTCCGACATCTAATATCACAAAGTCCATAGGGACTACTAAGGTGCCGACTTCTACCAAAACGTCCTCGACTACTCCCAAAGGATGTCGCACTGATCGATCGGCTAACTGAAGTCTCAAGCCTTTTGGTTTCATCTCCCTAAGGTTGAACTGCTTGTAAAGGTCATAGGGCATCAAGTTGATCCCTGCCCCTAAATCGAGCATTCTTCTAGCTTTTTGTCCATACCTAAGAGTTATCATGATGCAGAAACTCCCTGGGTCGCCCACTTTCGGTGGTAGTGGTTTATGGCAAATTGCACTCACTTTTTTTAACAACACTATTCTTTCGTTTGCCTCTAGCTTCATTTCCTTTGATGCTTATTCTTTGAAGAATTTCACGTATCTCGGCATTGCCTTGATCACATCAAACAGTGGAGTTTACATTCACGTTCTTCAACATGTTGTAGAGCTCCATAAATTTCTTGCTTTCTTTCGCTGGTTTGAGTCGGCTTGGAAATGGTACAGAGTCTCGGATGGCTCATTGCTGCTTGATACTGCTCAGATTCTCCTGCGTATGGGTTCCATCCGACCGAATATCCTCTCCTGTCCGATCGGATAGTCCTCCGGTCCGATCGGAATTATGCCTCGTCCGATTGGATTGAATTTTCTGCCTCCAGTTCGGTCAGAATTTTCTTCTGTCCGGTCAGATAAATTTCTCTGCCCATCATTTCGATCGGATGTTTGGCTTATCCGGTCGGATAAATCTTTCAGCCCATCATTCTGATCGGATGTTTGGCCTATCCGGTCGGATTCTTAGTTGATCTTCCCTTAGAAATACGCTCGTCATCATGATCCTCCCCTTCCGTCACTCTGATTCCGTTATTGACTTTTTTGCCTCCTTGTAGCACGTGTACGGTCATTGATTGCTCGGGTTGGCTGGGGAGTTTCGTGGGGTTAGCTCCGAGTTTCGCCACAGACGTGGAAAGTTGCCCTATCATCATCTCCAACTTGTCCATTTGTTTCTTCGTTCGATTATTTTCCTCGATAGTTCGAAGGGTCTCTTCCCGATTGCGTAGTGTTTCCATCTCTTGCCTTTGCCGTCAAAGTCGCAATTCTTTGTTGGAGTCTTGGGGAAGTGGAGCTTGTTGTTGTTGCGGCGGGGTTTGATATTGTTGTTGTTGTTGGTAACCACCTTGCCTTTGCGGAAAACGTTGTTGATAACCACCTTGTCCCTTGTTCTGATAGGAGTTATAATTGCTCGGTCCTCCTTAACTTTTGTTTCGTGGTGGTGGTGCCAAATCTTGAGGATCCATTTGTTTGGGCGACGGTATGTAATTAGGACTTACGGGTTGTAAGTTTTAGTGAACTTTTGACCAAATTTATTGTTGGATTGGAATTCTTGCACGACGTTCACCTCTTCGTCCCCGTCTTTGTTCACTCTAATTTTTCTTGGTCTCTAACTTGTCTGCCTCGATTTTTCACCCAAAAGTTCGAACAATTCCCATGACTCTATCGCGGATAAGTCTCCAAAGTCGCCAGCCTTGTTCTCAACTTGTTGCTTAAAGTTTGGCAACAATCCTTCGTGGAAATAGTTTTTGATCATATCGGGACTATTGTTGTGATGAGGGCATGCTTGTAGAAGTCCTTTGTATCGTTCCCACACTTCGTGGAATGACTCTTCATCCATTTGCTCGAAATTGGTGATTTATCTCCTTAGTTTGGCCGTCGTTTGAGCCGAATAAAGTCTGCCCATGAACATCATATCCCAATTGGTTAGGAAGTTAGGTTGCAATGATAAAAGACACTGTTTGGCTTTGTCCTTCAAGCTACTCGGAAAGTATCTCATCCTTAGTTGATTCTCGTTTAATCCAAATGCTGGAATTCCGGACAACGCCGCGTAAAATTCTCGAATAAAGTTAAGCGGGTCTTCGTTCGGCATTCCATAAAAGGTTGGCAATTGGTTGAAAATGTTAGACTTCAACTCGTAGTCTTGAACCGCAGGGCCTAAGATGATAGCTGAACTATATGGGCCAATAGTTGGGCACACTAGGTGTCCTTGTCGGCGTTCGTTTGGATATCATTTCCCTCGACCTCCACGGAAGTTTCTTTCTCCAACATTGTTCAAATTATATTGCTCATCTTCATAATATTGGTCATACTCGTCATTTTGCCAAACACGGTACATTTGTTCGTTCCTTCCATTTCTTGGATGCTTTGGTCCTCGTGCTCGGTTCTCGAATTCAAAATGATTTTGTTGGTTGTTTCGGGGCTGGGGCTCTCCATTTCCAACATGATTGTCTTCGAATCTCTAATTTGCTCATGCGTTGAAGGCTCGGGCTTCCTCTCGGTTTCAGAAATGTTATGGCGTTCGATGGACTGGTTATTCTGGCCACATCACTCGGCGGTCATCATGCGGTTGTGGTACCCTATTGTGCGCCGGAGAATTAATATGTTCAAGGACTTCACGTCCTCTTGGTTCTTCGTCACGATCATGCTCTTGATTTTCAATTTGAGCGAATATTCGTGCATCTTCATTCTGGATGTCATTTTGTGGATTTTGATCTTGACTTTGCATGTCATCTTCGGGTGGCATGCCATATGGTTGATCGTGAGGAGGGTTGCGATTGTCTTGCCCTCTCCCTCGACCATTTGTTCTTCCTCCTCTCCCTGCGTTTCCTCGGCCGCCATTAAGTGGATTGGTCGACATGATGGCTTGAGTTGCTTCGGATTGGTTCCCATTGGGGGAAGGAAAAAGCCGCCTTGGTTTTCCCACTCATTTGATGTTATATATGAATGGTGTAAGTTCACCTCTTAGGCCTCTACGACCTTGCATAAACAACAAATGAACTCACCGTATCGAGTGGTAAACCAAAAACAAAAACAAATGTAACAAACATAAATTTAACATGAATAAACTTCGTTAACACCTTTGCCACTCCCCGACAACGACGCCAAATTCTGATCTGGACTTTTGTGTTTCAGAATTAAAAACCAATTTAAACCATGCGCGTCTACGTTTGAAAATAAGTTAGTTCGCCCGCAAGAGAACGAGGTTACTCGTAGGTTGGTAAGTTAAACCGGGTTGATTCTCTCGAGGAGTGGAAATACGGAGTCAACGATATTTATTAAGACACAATTCTAACACTAAACACACAATCAAAGGGGTTTTTGTTCCGAAAAACTCGGAAGAACTTAATTTAAGAAAACTCGATGAACCTATCTTGCTCCGAGGGCGTCAACCTCTTCGCAAGAGTAGTTTAATCGATTCACAAACTCAACAGCAATTACTATTACTTGATACCATTCCACCAAATCTCATTCAAACAATTCATCAAACAATAGATATGCATTCACAAAGCTTTATCCAAAATCAATTCTATTTAAACAAACCACACTAATTACCCCAATCGGAATGATACGAAACACTAAATTATCATAAAACAACCCGTCATCAAATCGTTCACAAAAACTCAATCATAAATGATTCATAAGAAATATCCCAAAGAGATATCACAAGATCACTATTTAACATGAATCACAAAGCTAATTTAATGAGATAAAAGCTTAGAGTTTACTAAATCGTGAGAAAACTCAATCACGATACTACGATGAATCCTTGCCAAACCCGGGAAATGAAATTAACCTCGCTGAATCCGGAAAGCTTGTCACGAACCTCCGTCTCCAGTGGTTATCACGATCCAATCGAACTACTAAATAAGATTTCCGTAAGGGCTATAGGTCAAATGTTGAGAAAGTTGTCAACTCTCTCTTTCAATGTATATGATCCAGTCTTAGGGGTGAAATGATGGGTCTTCTATGAAGATTTATGAGTTTTAAAGGCTCAAGAACCATTTCGTAACTGAAGAATCCCAAAAATCTGCATTTGTAATGTACGAGTCCGATCGGATGAAAGTTTATGTGCTCTTGTCCGGTCGGACATCGCGCTTATCCGATCAGTGCGTGTTTTGAAAGTCAATTCGATCGGTTATTGAGTTCATCCGGTCGGATAAGTGTTCTTTTAGCTACTTCGAGCGCTGATTTTTTGTCTTCATCTCCCGGGTTTTGTCAAGTGATTCAGTTGAAAGAGAAAAACAAGAAGAATGGTCCAAAATGACCAATTATTAAGTAAAAAGTCGAAAAGCTAAGCAAAAGGCCAAATAATACAAAATCATGCAAAATAACTTATTCTTAACCTAAGAAAACGGTAAAAGACTCAAACATGACTCAAAATATGTACAAAAGTGTAATAAAAACGTACGAATCATATAACATAAACGCATGTCGCACATACCCGAGGTAATATCTCACATGCCTCGATGCACTAACAGTGATCAAAACTATCTTTTATATTTTAATAAACTTTCTCATATGATCATGGCTCATGTATGCACGTGCACATGCCAGTACATACGCTCAATAAGCAAACATCAATATAATCCATCAAACAACTCATATATCATATTCAGATAATGCATACCATATCACAGTCATATAAACAAACCAAATAATACTATGTTTATGCATTGTAGTTGCAAATGAATTTCTACTTACCTCGGGTACAAAGCTTGCACTATCTCAAATCACAAATCAACTTCCTCAATCTAATCAAGATAAAATATTGATTAGACTCCAATTTAATATTTCAATTTTACAAATTACGACTACCTTTTCATATAAGTCATATGCTCGCATATTTTTAGAAATAAAGAGTTGCTCAGTCTAATTACAAAATAATATACTATTTAAAAACTCGTAAATAAAATACTAACTCCAATTACCACTAGAGGCCAATAATATACTATATTTAACTACCCATAAATAAAATACTAAATTAATAAAAATAAAGACTAAAGAAAGACTAATAAAAAGTGTACCTTAAAATAGCACAACGTAATATCCCTACGATAATCCTTTGGTAAAATCTCGACAACTCAAGAAAATATACTAAAACATGGTTTCCTAATTAAAGGACCCCCTAATTCCTTAAACGACTTTTGATAAAGTATCTTTAAAATAATTGTGCTAGACGCTATTTATAGAAAAGAAAGCAACGTTATTTATAGCAAAAGGAAGCAAGTATGTTGTATTATTCTTCCGACGTGGAACAAAGGCCTTTTACTTATTATTCTTGTTTTAAACTCTTACGTGTGTGTGTGTGTTGGTTTTTGTTTTCTTGATTGAAACACATGCACACACCACATACTATATATATATATAACACACATGCACACATTTTATACATACATATATTTTATACATACATATATATATGTATGTATAAAATGTGTGCATGTGTGTTATATATATATAAAATGATATAGTGTGCATGTGTTATATATATATATATGTGTGTGTGTGTGTGTGTGTGTGTGTGTGTGTGTGACACATGCATATTACATTATCTTATAGATATAATGCATAAATATTAAAGAGCTAGTTGATACATCTTATATCGTATATATACTAGTAGTTACTTTAGTCATAATCACGTATACTTAAGTATCTAGATTATTTAAATTTAGTTATTTTAATCATATATTTTACATAAATACCTTAAAAATATTTAATATATTTATAACTTGAAACTTAGGATTTATTTGTATTCTACTATTATTTCGTATAACTTAACATTAATAGTAAATTGGCATCTTATTATTTCGTCCCAAAGAAATATTAATCACTTTGTTTTATCTCTTATTCGCTATACTTTAGGAACTCTTTAGAAGTTTACTAACTAAAACACATAATGAATCAAATTAAATTTAAAAATTATATTAATTATCTAAATAATATACCATGCATGAATCTTATTGGCCAAATAGTAATGTGAAAGTTTGGGGTATTACATATGTGGGGTTTTTTTCTATTTGAGGGGATGTTTGCACAAGCGCACATTATACAAAAACATGGGATAATCTTGATCTTGAGGGTTTATGGTACTGTCTTTTTTTTCTTTTTGTTGAGAATATGGATGAGAAGTATTATTGAAATTAGATATGGTAGCTGAAACAGAAATAGTGTAAAGAGTTCAAAATTGATTCCAGATTGGTGATGTATGAAAGTGCTGGGTTTACTTTGATGTGATCCATGGTCGACCATATATACTGCTGTAGGCTTGCTTGTTATCTTACACATGTAAGTCTTTTTTAGAAGAAACTAAAAATAAAGGTTGTGTTTTACTATATATTGAATTAATTTAGGTATTAATTGCGTATTCTATATTGGAGATTTTCGTAAAGGTTGCTTGTTATTTGTTAGAGATGACTCGATGTTTCATTTTCATTCTCGGTTTTATTTAATGCAGGAGTGGAATACTCCTAAATCTAGACACTCTCGATTACTTAAGAGTGCCTTACAGTCCCAAATTATGAGTGAGGTTTCACTGTTCTATATTTATTATTTACATTAAACAATTCAGTAGTTCTTCGTGTAATTGGTACTTAATATTTTTTTTTTTCTGTTGTATCCTTTTTGTTTAGCCTGAAAGACAACAGGCTGACCTGTGGGACTTTGGCCCATCAACAATTGAAACCCTGTGGCCGATCTGACACCAGCTCCTGTAAGTTATAAGAAATTCTACTGGTTTTTACTATTCATCAACATCATCTCTCCTATTGACAATGGATTTTCGTATGAAGCAGCATTGCCAGAGAAATCTCAGGGATATATTCAAGTGTTCCTTGACGGAGGACTAAATCAACAAAGAATGGGGGTAAGTTATTTAAGTTGTTATCACACTACAAAAAAATTACAATTTTCCGAGGGAAAAATTGAGGTTTTTTTTTCCCTCAGAAAAAATCGAGGGAAAACCGAGGGAACAGAGAAGCCCTCGGTTTTTTTCCGAGGGGAAATACTCCCCTCGGTTTTCTCCTCCGAAATCAGGCGCCAATCTTTACCGCCATAATTATCGAAGGTAATACAAAGGGATTTACGAGGGGGATATTTTCCGAGGGCCAACGCCCTTCGGAAAACCGAGGGGTAGAAAATACCCTCGATTTTTAGAACATAAAAAAAATTCAAAAAACAAAATAATTTTCGAAAAACCGAGGGGAGCAATTTCCCCTCGAAAAAAACCGAGGGCCAATGACAACCCTCGATTTTTTTAATAATAAAAAAATTAAAATTAAAATAATTTTTAAAAAAACCGAGGGTCTTGGCCTCCCCCCGGTTTTTTCCGAGGGTAAAGGCGACCCTCAGTTTTTTAAAAAATAAAAAAATAGGAAAAAAAATAGAAAACGCGCACGAAACGACCAGAAATCGACCCTCGTGGATCCACAACGCCGAGACGCACCCATCTCCGCCCCGTTCTTGAATTTTTGGCCTTTTTCTCCTATTTTTACTATTTTTTTTAATTTTCTCTAGGGTTTTTTTTCAATTTTTTATTTAGTAAAAACTCGGAAAAAAATACGAAATGAGCACGAAGCGACCGCCGACCGACCCTCGTGGTTCCCTGACGCCGAGACGCACCCCTCCTTGCCCCATTCGTGAATATTTGGCATTTTTTTTCCTATTTTTTACTAATTTTCTATTTTTTCTAGGGGTTTTTCCGATTCTTATTTAAAAATTCGAAAAAAATAGGAAACGCGCACGAAACGAGGCTCGACCGACCCTCGATGTTCTGGGATGACGAGACGCACCCCCGCCCCCTCGTAGAAATCACAACGCCTCGTCGCTTCGTGTTTCCAACCGAACCACTTGATCGATCGATCGATCGTATCTTGATTGTTGGTCGAATTGCACGAAACGTGTGGATACGCACATGCTCGTTCATGTTTTTCGACCGAAATTGGGTTAAAACCTCACCACGTGCCCGATATGGTAAGATTTGTTTCATTTTTACGACTTTTCTATTTTTTTCGAATTTATTTTTATTTTTTAAAAAAACCGAGGGTCGCTTGTACCCTCGGAAAAAACCGAGGGTCTTGGCCTCCCCTCGTTTTTTTCCGAGGGTAAAGGCGACCCTCGGTTTTTTTAAAAAATAAAAAAAAGGAAAAAAATAGAAAACGCGCACGAAACGATCAGAAACCGACCCTCGTGGATCCACAACGCCGAGACGCACCCATCCCAGCCCCGTTCGTGAATTTTTGGCCTTTCTCTCCTATTTTTACTATTTTTTTTATTTTCTCTAGGTTTTTTTTTCAATTTTTTATTTAGTAAAAAATCAGAAAAAAAATATGAAACTAGCACGAAATGACCGCCGACCGACCCCTCGTGGTACCACGACGCCGAGACGCACCTCTCCTTGCCCCGTTCGTGAATATTTGGCATTTTTTTCCTATTTTTTTACTAATTTTCTATTTTTTCTAGGGGTTTTTCCGATTCTTTATTTAAAAATTCGAAAAAAATAGGAAACGCGCACGAAACGAGGCTCGACCGACCCTCGATGTTCCAGGATGACGAGACGCACCCCCCACCCTCTCGTAGAAATCACAACGCCTCGTCGCTTCGCATTTCCAACCGAACCACTTTATCGATCGATTGATCATATCTTGATTGTTGGTCGAATTGCACGAAACGTGTGGATACGCACATGCTCGTTCATGTCTTTTAACTGAAATTGGGTTAAAACCTCACCACGTGCCCGATATGGTAGGATTTATTTCATTTTTATGACTTTTCTATTTTTTTCTATTTTTTTCGATTTTGTTTTTAATTTTTAAAAAAACCGAGGGTCGCTTGTACCCTCAGAAAAAACCGAGGGTCTTGGCCTCCCCTCGGTTTTTTCCGAGGGTAAAGGCGACCCTCGATTTTTTTAAAAAATATAAAAAAAGGAAAAAAATAGAAAACGCGCACGAAACGACCGGAAACCGACCCTCGTGGATCCACGACGCCGAGACGCACCCATCCCCACCCCAAGGGTCGCTTGTACCTCGGAAAAAACAGAGGGTCTTGGCCTCCCCTCGGTTTTTTCCGAGGGTAAAGGCGACCCTCGATTTTTTTAAAAAAT
>BMAC01000773.1:458720-482499 GCA_014905375.1 Phtheirospermum japonicum
GGTTCAATTTAGAATTAATTACAAAATTAGGGTTCAATTTAGGAATAATTAACCAATTAGGGTTCAATTTAGAAATAATTACGTAATTAGGGTTCAATTTAGGATTAATTATGTAATTGGGGTTCAATTTAGGAATAATTACAAAATTAGGGTCCAATTTAGGATTAATCAAGTAATTAGGGTTCAATTTAGAATTAATTGCAAAATTAAGGTTCAATTTAGGAATAATTAACCAATTAGGGTTCAATTTAGAAATAATTACGTAATTAGGGTTCCGTTATGCAATTTCATTTAAATTGTTTTTGATGGTGATGGTGAAATACCGTGGTGATCGGTACATATGCATGTTAATTTCATGTTTTGTACGGTTTATTGTTATGGCTTTAATGTGATTGCTTGATGTTGTGATTGGTTTGGGAAGACGTCGGTGATGACGTGGTGTACGGTGCCGTCCGGGAGGTTTCGTCCCTCCAATAACGGTTTTCAAAATTATTCTCAAAAAGGACAGTGGTTTTCAAAATATRTTAAATTGTTCGTGATAGTGGTGGTGAAATACCGTGGTGATCGGTACATGCATGTGGTGTTATGAGTACATATTTTTTGTATATATTATTTAAATGCTGTGATTTATTACTTAATGTATACGTCTGTGATGACGTTGTTTACGGCGCCGGCCGTGGAGGTTTCATCTATCAAAAAATGGAGTGCAAAATATGTTCGATCCAAGATACACTCTTTATAAACAATATACCTTAGCCTCGTTTGGGATTTTGTATCGAATAGAGAATTCGATACTAAATCCCGAATTGTCCACTTCTTTGGACAGTTTGAGAGCGTGATTGTAATATGGCTTATCTTATGTATATGTTTTTTTGTTGAATATATAAATTTCAGTTCAGTATCTCTCTTATGTTCTCGGGTGCACTGCAATATATGTGTACTTAGAGAACTAAAGGGAGATGCTGCCAAAACTTTTAGTCAACAACCAAACATTACCGATGATAGGCTCAAAGAAAAATTGGAAAATGAATTTGCCAATTGGTTCATACATTACGTAAGACGTTCGATACCGAGGTGCATATCATATAATTACCGTAATATATTTCTTAAATTAAAAATAATTACTCAATGTCATAGGCTAGAGATTGTTCGAACAATGTAATCGACGTGAACATTAGGAGCTTAGCTGAGGGTCCGCCAAGATGTGTGAAAACGTATACCGGATGTAAGGTAAATGGTTATAGATTTCACACATTGGATCACGGATCTAGCAAAACAACATCGACCACTGGAGTATGCATTAAAGGGTCAAATTATGGGGCAGCCGAGTATGATTATTACGGACGTCTCATAGAAATTGTGCAGCTTGAATACACCAGCCGGATGGAGAGAAACACGCTATTGTTCAAGTGCGAATGGTTTGATCCAACTCCTACAGGCACAAAAGTCCATCCAGATTATAAGCTACTCGATATCAATCATAAGCGTAGGTTCAATCGATATGAACCTTTCGTACTTGCTTCTCAAGCTGTACAAGTGTACTATTGTGCGTACCCAAGTTTGAGACGAGACAAGATGGATTGGTGGGCAACGTGTAAAATTAAGGCGAGATCAAATGTTGAATTTATCGAACCTCTACCAGAAGAATCATTTCAAGAGGAAGCTGCAGATACACGTAATCCGATTCAACTCGACGATGTCGATTTCCAATTGCACGACCCCAATGATAATTACGTGGATGAACTTGGTGACGAGACAAATGATGATGCAGAAGAAGAGTTACTCACCGATCAAGATACAGATCAAGACACAGACGAAGATGAGTTTGATGATAGCCTTAATAGTGAAAGTGATTAGTTAGGTTGAAATATATGTAATCTATTTCTTTTTAAAACTTATTTCTTTCATGTTTGGATTTTATTAAAACGTTTGATATATAATATGCACTTCTGTTCTGTAAAATGCTCGTATTATTATTTAATAATTTTATCAGATGCTGAGAGGTCGAGGTTCCAGCAGCATTGGTCGATCTGATATGGGTTCGACTAATCGTTTAGCTGATTTCAAGGATGACTACGTGGGTCTCGGTGCTGATCATTCAGCGCCGATGCTGGATGCACCCACACATACACCGACACCGACATCACACACACCGCTACATACACCGTCTGATGCGGGCACATCGCTATGGTAGTTGGTCCCACCACATGGGGGGGGGGGGGGGGGGGGGGGGATTAAGGTTTATATTGCAGGGAGCAAGTAAGTGATTTAATGATTTTAGAATTTTAATTATCGTTATGATTAAATTATATTCGTAACAAAAAAAATACAATTGAATACAGGATACACAACAGACATGGTAAGGTGATTACTATACTCCGGGAGATCTTCGAGAAGGATCTCCATCCCGCATACTATAAGGCTCTTACTATTTGTCTATAAAGCTTAGGGTTGTTCATTGGTTGTCCATCAAACCTAGACAGAAGTGGTTTTGAGATCATTGGTGTGGATAAACCCTTGCATCCTGTCATTCCAGCCTTAGCAATGATTTCTTCAATGTATTTCTGTTGGGACAGAAGGAGTCCATGTTTGTGTGGGATGAATTCAATACCAAGAAAATAACTGAGGTTTCCAAGGTCTTTAAGGGAAAAGGATTATCCTATTTGACTGATGAGAGAATTTATTTGAATAGGGTTGTTTCCAGTGATTAGAAGATCATCAACATAAGTCATGATCAAGATGATAGTGCCATTTGAGATTCTGTAGTAAAGGGAGGGATCAGCTTGTGATGTTCTAAAACTAAGAAGCAATAGCACACTACCAAGTTTGCTGGACCAGGCTCTTGAAGATTGCTTTAATCCATACAAGGATTTTCTCAGTCCACACACTTTTCCAGAGGGAGCATAGCTTTCAAAACCAGGAGGAAATTGCATTTATATTTCTGTATCTATGTCTCCATTCAAGAAGTCATTATCAATATCTATCTGCCTTATGGACCAATGATTTAACACAATAATGGAGAGAATGGTCCTGATTGTAGATGGTTTGATGACAGGGCTAAAGGTTTCTGTGTAGTCAAAATTTGCTTCTTGTGTGTATCCCCTAGCAACCGACCTTGCCTTACATCTTGTGACTGATCCACTTGCATCCTTTTTGGCCTTAAAAACCCATTTGCAGCTGATCAACTTTTTGTGACATGGGAGAGAGGTGATTGTCCAGGTTTTGTTCTGAACCAATGCCTGGAATTCTCTTGCCATTGCTTGCTGCCAATGTGGGAGCTGCATTGCCTGTTTATGAGATTTTGGTTCAAAAAAAGCATCCTCCTTCACTAAGTATGATGTTGGCTTCTTGATTCCTGCCTTAAGCCTTGTTGTCATGAGGTGTATATTCTGATCCTTGGTTGTATCCTGCATAGAAGTGTTAGTGGCATTTGATATAGGTAAAATGCTATTGTCTATTGATAAATCAATAATTATTTGACCAATGGGAATTGCTGAGGGAGATGATGAATGGCCTGGAGGAGAAACAGCTGTGCTAGAGGATGTATGAAGGATATTAGATGAGGTAGGGTTGTTTGGGGAAAGTAATGATCTTGGGGATGAGGATGAGGTGGAAGGGTGAGATTAAGGAGAGCTTGGTGGTGTTTCATTCTGTGAAGGAGGTGTGTCTGTGGTGTGAGTGGTTTCTTGAGGGAAAGGAAAAGTCAATAATGGTGCTTGAGTGACTTGTTCAGGCATATTTGAAGGTGAGGACTGTTCTGATGGATAAAGTGGTAGATGGACTCATCAAACACCACATGTCTGGTGATTATAAGTCTGTTGTTAGGTAGTAGGACTTTATAACCCTTGCATGAGGGGGAAATTTTTATTTTTGGTACATTATGTTGGCCACTTTCCAGAAAAGGTACGTGATATTGGTCAGCATCAAACTAAGTCTACTGAGTTGGTAAATTGATCAAATATGGTACAAAAAAAGCCCGATATGGTCCAAATGTTGACGTGGCATGACTGAATCATTTCTTATCATTTTTTATTTAAATTAAAATTGTGAAATTAAACAAATTGACCCTAATTACCTAATATACCCTCAACTTCCTGATAAAATGCATCTCCAGCCCCATTTTTTTTTTGCACAAAGAATTGCAGGACTAACAAATTCTTTTAAATGGATAAAAATATTCAACTATCCACCACATATCAAATTTAATTTAGAAACCGAGAAAAAAAGAAGAAAAAAACTGGAAGAAGAAGAAATCCAATTCACATCCATAAATCTTATGATTCCCAAGAAAAAACACTGCCAAAGTATGGCACTCCAAACCACCACTAAATAGTATCTCGTCTCCTCAAGTGCATACGATTTTGCTTCTCTTGCAATTGCCTACAAATAACCCAACAACTGAGGTTAATTATTAGGCCCCAAAAAACCATAAATCGGTTCAAGTGGTCATATATATACTTTGAACCATTATATTATAATTTCAATATGAGGATTAATGACATCTCAATTACACGAGTTATATTAACTTCAATGTCTTTTTTTTAATTGTAACTTTAATTACTTGGATATTTTCAATCTCAATCTCTAACAGTTTGTCAATGTCAAAAGTGTGTGAAATAAATTTTCTCTCTTTTACTGAACACCATTAATTATAAAGACATATCCGAAAATACCTTATATAAGAGTGTGTTAACAAAAGGAAAACGAAGAACAGGAAATAAAATAAAATGGTCACCTGGAAATCATTGTTGATGATCATACACACCGTGCAAAAAGTCGTCGCGAAAAAGCACATCACCAATTGAATCTCTAAAGCCAGCATGAACATCAAAGCCTAAATCAATGGCAGAAAAATGCCGTACAATGCCGAATCACCCAGCGTCATGAAGAACCCTAGCAGATACACCCCACTCGACTCCCCCGCAGGCCGATATCCACTCGTGTGGAGCCCCAGCACCACCGCCCCCATCGTCAGCAGGATGACGGTGTTGACCAAGTACGCCGTGAAATTCTGCTTTACGAGGAGGAAGGCGAACATCAGAAAGTGCCCGAGCTGTACATCATTCTTCCCAAAATCGGGATTCATCAACCCTAATTTAACAAACTCGCCCATATGAAATTTCCCATCAATTTTTCAGTCGCTTCCATCATAAACCAACCTCAAGTTATTGGAGAGATAATATCTAGCAATGATATCCAGCATTTTTCAACCTTGAGATGGCGGAGTATGAGATGAGCCATGTGTTGTCTCCGTCGTGGGTGGAAATTGGGGAGATAATATCCAGCAATGTGGGGTACAATAGGTATTTAGGGTAAATTTTATTTATTTATCATTTCAATTTAAGTCAAAAATGATAGGTAATGGTTCAATCATGCCACGTAAGCATCAAAGCCCGATTGGGCTTTTTTTGTACCATATTTGATGAATTTGCCAACTTAATAGATGTAGTTTGATGTTGGCCAACATCACGTACCTTTTCTGAAAAGTGGCCAACATAATGTATCAAAAATGAAATTTTCCCTTGTGTGAGGGGTTGTAGCCTAAAAAGGTACTTTTGGAGCTTCTGAATTGAAGCTTATGTTTGTTATATGGCCTGAAGTGAGGGTAATAAAGGCAGCCAAAAATCCTAAGTGTTGTGTAGTCAGGTTTGTGATTGAACAAGCACTGGTAGGGGGATATATACTTAAGGATTTTAGAAGGGGTTCTATTGATTAGGTAAACATCACTAGTAAAGGCATTGTCCCAGTGCTTAGAAGGAACATGGGAATGTGCAAGCATGGATAACCCAACTTGAACTATGTGCCTATGTTTCCTTTCTACAAGGCCATTCTGCTGAGGAGTATAGGGACAAGACATCCTATGTATTATACCATTTTTGGAAAAATTAGGGATAAATAGTTTGAATTCAGTGCCACCATCACTTTGGATAATCTTGATAGATATTTGAATATGTGTCTTGATGAGTGAATGAAGGCTTGTGTGGTGTCTGATTTTGTTTTTAGCAGGTAAAACCAAGTTTATCTGGTTTTGTGTTCAATAAAACTTACATAGTAACTGTATCCATTAACATATTTGATAGGAGAGGAGCCCCATAAATCAGTATATATGAAATCAAAAATGTCATAATTATTAGTTGCTGAATTTGGAAATGGCAGTTTATGGGATTTAGATTCCATATATGCAGAACATAAAGATGTGTTTTATTACTGGAAAAAGAAACATTACAACTGGTGAGGGCCCTTTTTACAATATCCATAGAAGGATGACCTAGCCTATAGTACCAGGTTGGCAAATATATTGCCTTATTAGAAGCTAAAATAGAAAGAACTGCAGGTTACTGAGAGGAAAGGACAGATGAAGCTTGATCTTGATCAGTAAGTAGAGTGAACTGATATAGGCCTCCTTTAAGCACTCCTATGAGAAGGGGATCCCCTGTTGAGATTGCCTTCACAACACAATACTCAGGATGAAATTCAAAAAAGACATGATTATCTTTAGCAAACTTGGAGACACTGATGAGATTTTTCTTGACATGGGGAATGTGTAGTAAATCTCTGAGATGAAAAGTGTGAGGGGAGGGGTTTAGTTGGTCAATAACTACAGAGTTGGCAATATGAGCAATAGCCATACCTAAACCATTTGTCACTTGAACTGTTCCGGTGCCTTGATACTCAGTAGCCAAATTAAGGTGATTCATGTCATAAGTAACATGATTAGTTGCCCCTGAGTCAGGGTACTAGCTGTTCTCCGAAATGGAGTCTTGAGGGCCTATGTTGGCAATATTGATAGAAGCATCAGACTGATAGGAGCTATTTGAAGAGTGAGGATAAGTTCTATTTGCAGTGTTGGTAGGAGTGTAGCTCATATCCATCATATAATAGCACTTGTCTGCAGTATGGTTGTTGTAATGACAAATCTGACATCTTGGTTTGTCTCCCCTGTAACCAAACCTGCCCCTCTTCCTCTGTAATTTCTATTCCTTCCTCTACAAGCTCCCCTATAAGCTCCACCTCTTATAGTGCCTCTACCTCTTTGAGAAAATGGATTTCTGGAATTGGTTCCTGAGTTATCATATTTGTAGAAAAGGAGGTGTCTTGACCAGCTATCTCAGTAGTTTCCAGCCTGTTATCAAAGGTCAAAAGGATGGAATGAGCTTCTCTGAGGCTACATGGGCTGGATCTTGAAGTGATAGAAACTACAACAGGGTTATACTCTGATCCAAGTCCAGACAAGAGGTGCAAAATTTGATTTTGTTCAGAAATTTGTTCTCCAGTGGCTGCAATCATATCACAACAGAATTTTATTTTGTTTATGTATTCCCTCATGGCTAACGATTCTTTCTTCATGGCTTGAAGTTGCATCTTATATTGCATAACCTTGGCATTGCTCTCATTAGCAAAACAGACCTGTAAGGCTTCCCAGATTTCATTGGATGTTTTGAGTCCAATAGTTGTGACTAACACACTTTCAGAGAGAGAGAGAGAGAGGATATCAACCAAGAGGCTAGCAGCTGATCTTGGCGAATCCAAGTAGAGTAAGCTGAATTTATGGTGCTGACATCACTTGATTCATTGGTTATGAACTGATCTGGAGCCTTTTGAGTTCCATCAAGAAAACTGGACAAACCATAGCCTCTAACGGATGCCAAGACTTGTTGTCTCCACATGAGATAATTATAATCATTGAGTTTAGTGCTGATTAGTTGACTTTGTAGTTGTATGAATGGATCAGAAAGGTTTGGATTAGGTGCAACAATGGTTTGAGCCATGCTTGATTAAAAAAGGGAAAATACAAAAGCAATTAATGGAAAGTTGTGGGAGGGTAATAAATGGTTCTGCACATGACAGAGATAGGTCCTCAACCTGCTCTGATACCATGTGAGATAACCTGCATTCCTTTCTTAGCAAACATAAAAGTTATATGCTTGAAAGCAAGAACCATGAATTCCATTAAAACTGTATTAGGTTTACAAAACAAGACATTGCGACTATTGATGTGAAATATCCTATTTATAGCTGCAGGAATGACCTAGAGATAGCTCTACGTGTACACAAGGTATTGGTCCATGTAAAATGACAAGACACAGCTAGCTAAACCCTTGCAACAGTTCTCTTAGCTTGTCATTTTGCCCTGCTGTATTCTTGTCTATTTGTGGTGCATGGCCATGCATATTATGCATGGCAGTATGATCATTCCTTTGATGCTGTTGTGTGAGTTTCTATGTATGCTAACAAGGAGAAATACAACAGTCGCAAAAAGGATATCATCTTTTAGAAGGAAACAGAGGGCCCGCCACTTTTGACCAAACCTTATGAAGACTTGAGGAAGAAGGCAACGACTTTTCCTGGGAGGCTTGGTCAAAGTGCAGCAGCAAAGTTTCTTCTATCCTTTATTTACTAAGAAATAATGTTTAATTATTTATTTTTCTTTTATAATTTTATGAACATCATGTGTGAGTAGTTTAATTAGTTCCGGTCCTTGTGATGTTGAACCCTATCGATTGATTATGTTCTAATTAATTCCCGTAATATTTATTTCGTTCTTCGTATGAAATTGTTTGCGTTATTCTATTTTCTTGCCATGATTATTTAATTTCTAATTTAGATTGATCAACTAGATTATGGTTAGATATTAACTACTAGAAATAGGGCTACAATTCGTAATTTTTGTCGTTTCTATTTCACTTGTAGCAACTAATGGTCGTGCACTATTAGGGATAACACAACATAAGTTAAATAAAATGAGCTTACGAATTTATTGCTTAGATTAGCCTATTTACATAGCATCAAAATCTAGAGAGCTTATTATAGGTTGTCTATTAATTATTGATCGAAGAGCTTGTTTTGATTAAATATTCGGTAAGGGTAAATTCGAGTAGCAGAGCTTATTACTATTTGGGGGCTAGTAATTTCATATGAAAATTAAATTATAATATTACAATTGGTTAAATAATCGATCGAGGGTGAAAACTGAACTCGAACTGGAGTTTTCTCATTATTATTAATTTCTTATGAATTCTCGTACGTATTTCGTTTGATTGAGTTTAATTACTTTAATTTTCTTTCTTTATTTATTTGGTTATTTACTTCTACATAGTTAGTTCATTATCTTTACACCTTTTATTATTTTAATTAAATACGAATAATCACAAATTAATCCACACTTCTCGTGGGATCGACCCTTGTTTACTACCTCTACTAGTTAGTGGAGGAAAGTTGAGGAAAACTAAAAATATTAAACTTATCGCGTTACAACGCGCGGTCAGTTGCTGATTCATCGACATCTGCAAGTGATGGCGTTTTTCAAATTGTGCAGAAATAATTTTAGTGTTAGGGTTGTGGATTCTCAAAATATAAAAAAGACAGAAATTTAGAGGAACCTGAGGGGGGAAATTCCATAGGAGGGTCTGATTTAACGAAATTGTGTCATAATAAGGCCTGAATTTTAAATTCTCTCAATTGAAGGCTCTAATTTTCAAAAAATTTCAATTGAGGGCTTATATTTACATTTTGATTCCCACTTGAAGGTCTAATTTAAAAAAAGTTTCAATTGAGGGCTCATATTCACATTTTGATTCTCATCTGAAGGCCTCTGTTAACCTTGGTTAAGTAAAATGATGATGTCACAACTAATCCCACAAGCCTGCAATTTTTATCTTTTTTTTCATGGACTTTTTATTGCCAAATATCATCAATAAATAAATAAAAATAATCTAAAAAAGGACTCCATTAAACTAGTTACTATGAATACGAGCTAAATCATAGTTATGTAAGTGTGTTGACGTGTCAATTAATCCCAAACCAATGTTAAATTAATAATTTATTTATTTATTTATTGATGGTATTTGGCAAATATGAAGTCCATGAAAAAAAATATAAAAATAAAAATTGCAGGATTTTGGGATTAGTTGTGCCATCATCATTTTACTTAACCAAGGTTAACAGAGGCCTTCAAGTGGGAATCAAAATGTAAATATAAGCCCTCAAATGAAACTTTTTGAAAATTGAAGCCTTCAATTGAGAGAACTTAAAATTCAGGCCTTATTATGACACCATTTCATTAAATCGGGCCCTCTTATGGAATTTCCCCGAAGATGAGGTGTATAATCCATCCCAGGCTATACCAATAGATAATATGTTTCTGATTGCAATCGATGATGATGACGACGATGATGATGATTACAAAGAAGATAATCGACTAGAGGTGTCACCGGAGGCTTCCAAGTCACTCTCGGTTAAAAGCTTCAAGTTTTCACCTGGAATGGTAATCATAACGACCCATTTCGTTTGATTGATGATTGAATTGACAACATATATGGATAGACTTTCGGTAGTCGAGGTCAACATTAATGTGTTTGATTTTTTAATTCTTTTATATCATGTATAATGATTATTTTGATTATATTGGTATTAAGTTTGTGATTGTTTTGCTTTTAATGAATTTTAGTATATTTGTTGATTAATTGGGTATTGATGGTTTTAGTGTATTTGTTGGCACGTGCTTTCATTAAAACTTTTTAAAAAAATTACTAGTTTCTAAAACAGTTTTACAAAAAGCCGTTTTAGAAATCACACTATCTAGAACGGGTTTACGAAAAATTGTTCTACAAATCACACCAACCTAGAAAAGGGCTTTGAAAAGCCATTCTAGATATCATATTTTCTCGAACGCCTTTTCAAAATCCATACTAGATATCATACTTTTTAGAACGCCTTTTCAAAACCCATTTTAGATATCGTACTTTGTAGAACGTCTTTTGAAAACTCATTCTTGATATCATACTTTCTATAATGCCTTTTCAAAACTCATTCTAGAAAACCATTTTCTACAATGAGTTAATGTAATTTTTAGAATAAGTACCTACTATTTCTAGAAATTCTGACTTTGTAAAACGCTTGAAACAGACTTTCTAAAAACTCTGACTTTCTAGCCTCGATCTAGAACGCAGCAAAAGGCGTTCTAGATTAGCTAAAAAAAAGTTATAAATTGCAGTTTCTGCACTGGTGTCGCCAGAAATATTCTTCTGCCGGCTGCCGCCTGTTGGAGCAGGGACAACCTGTGCCCAAATTATTATTATTATCATCATCATCATTATAGTGAAGATGTTGTGATATTTTCGTATTATAAATTTAAATAAATTTAAAAGAAAATATGAGATTATCTAACTTAAAATTAAATACGACACTAGTTAACAAATGAATTCACTCTAAGTACCACCGACAATTTTCCTATATATTTTTGTGTCCTATATATAATTCATAACATTCCCATTCTTGGATATATTAATTAGACTGTGAGATCCCTTTCTATTGTCGTCGAACACTGACATGTCATCTTACGGACGGGGTCCTCTACACACATTAATGCATGATATACAAATACGATTAGTACTTTAGAAAACACAGTTATATAAACTAATTGACACCGAAAGATATCCTCATGAGTTTGGCCATGGACAAGACAAAAACCTTATACAGTTGCCGAATCTTATTACGTAGTCGTGTTTTGCCATATATCACTACAAGAAAAGTCCGATTTAATTACCAATTAGTATAAATAATTTTGTCATCAAAATCTTTATTTACCTACAAAATATCGACAAAAGAAATTGAAAAAAACTCTTCAAAACTATACGACTAATTACCAACATTTTGGAATATTTTATCAACAGAAATATTATGTTTACTTTACTAACAATTTTAGATTTTTTTTGATAAATATTTATAAATAACTCGATTTTACCTCATTTACCCACATTTTACATTTCCCTTAAAATTTACCTACAACTTTTCTACAGGTCAATTAGTTTTTTTGTTTTTTTTTTACATGTAGTGTAATCATTGATACTTAAGGAATAACTTTTGGTTTCATAAGTCAGTGAAATAAGAGATCAAACAAAACTTTAATGAAAAATGTGAACATAAAATGAAATTAAGTAGAAGTACGTAATAATAAAAGAGAAAAAAGTCGAGGTCCCGAATTCTATTAACGTAGGGTACGTACTTTTGGAGTTGAGTTGCCTCACATCTTCATAAGGGATTAATCAAATTCATAATAGTGGTGTGAGAATATTTCTTTACGTCGAAAATAAAAATAAAAACACACCACTTCAAATATCATTCTTAATTTTATTTGGATAAGTACAATAGCTACTTAACAAGTTACACTCGGTGGATAATGATATTTATCTATCATACAACCTCTTTTGAACAATAAGTATCCAATCCAACGTAGTGTGGACAATTAATACACACGCAAATAAAAATAAATATAAATATATATATTGGGATAGAAAATTAGAAATATAGTAATATAAATGCCTCGCTTTCGCTCAACCTCCACTCTGCAACGCCATTCATGGCAGCATTCTAGTACGTCCGGTGACAACATTACTCATGCAAGCTTTTTCAACACAAACCAAACTTAAAAATCTCTCCAACAATTATTTATTAATACAAGGGCTTTGTGCGCTCATTCTCTCGAGCTAAAAGTACTTTTTTTGACTATATAATCACTTTATTCATGTGAAACTTAGATTAATATTTGCGGTAAGGGATTTATAATTAGTAATATGGAGATAGAGATAGCGGGTAATAATAGTAGCGGCGGCGGTGCAGCAGACGTCGAGATGGGCGGCGGAGGGGCAGAGGCCGGTGGTGCATTTTTGACATGGGATGACTTAGCGGCGGTGCTGCCAAATTTTGGGAATGGGCCAACAAGAAGGTTGATAAATGGGCTAACCGGTTATGCTCTTCCGGGGCGGATCATGGCTGTAATGGGTCCTTCTGGCTCTGGCAAATCCACTTTTCTTGATTCTTTGGCTGGTACACTTCTCTCTCTCTATCTCTCTCTTGGATGCGCATGGCCATTTTAATTATGCTCTTAAGGGAGTTACCTAGGCAAATTATTATATTATTATTATTATTAGAAAAGCAAGAAAAAAAATCCATTTTTAAAATTTTTTATTTATATATTTAAAAGGCAAGGAAAATATATATATTCCTTGCCTTTTAAATATATAAATAAAAAATTTAAAAAATAGATTTATTTTCTTGCTTTTCTAATTTTATATATATATATATATATATATATATATATATATATATATATATATATATCTCCTCAAAATGGGCCTCATTATGGAATGTTTGATTTATGTTTTCTTTTTTCCAATATAAAGAAAGGTAAAAAAATAAATAATAAAACATAGGGAAAGAATTAAAGAAATTGACTTTAAAAATCTCTTTCTTTTTTTTCTTTTTCTTTTTCTTTTTCTTTTTCTTTTTCTTTTTCTTCTTTCTATCTTATCAAAATCTTTCATTTAATCTTTTTTCTTTAATACCTAGT
Source organism: Phtheirospermum japonicum (assembly GCA_014905375.1). NCBI lineage: Eukaryota > Viridiplantae > Streptophyta > Magnoliopsida > Lamiales > Orobanchaceae > Phtheirospermum > Phtheirospermum japonicum. Next base: position 472,069 of record BMAC01000773.1, read on the forward strand.
TCTCTCCATCATCTTTTAATTTTCTTTACATATCATATGCTGACTTTAAAGTCTATTCTCATGAAAATAGATCGTTTAATTTCTCGACTTTCGATCATCGGTTTGGCATGCTGGAACTGAATAAGTAATTCAAGATTTAAATATTTTTAAATCTTAATATATGTTGTGAAACTTTTATTATCTAATTTTGTATACCGAAATGATAATTGGATGTAGTATATCTTTAATTCTAAAATTTACTGTTTTTTTCTTATATTTAAAACTTGTTGAACATTTGTGATATCTCGTGTATTTTTTATTATTGATCTTTAATATTTATTTAACTAACAAAAACGATAAATATATATAAAACATTTAATAAATGATTTGACTAGGGCCTCCAGCCCTAATAATCACTTGATAGGTTGGGTTTGGACTTTGGATTCTATTAAGTATAAATAACTATGAAGTAATATAAACAAAATGCATACATTTTTAAACATAGAATTATGAGTGCGGGGTCAGGAAATGAAGAAGATTAGGGGACAGATTTTATGATCTTGAAAATTGTAGATAATTAATTAAAAAAGAGTGTTGTAAAATTGTTTAGAAATTTAAAAAGTACTACTATATATATAGGGAATGGATATTCACCCTTTTAGTTTATAAAAACGCCCAATCAAAAAAGTTTATATGAAAATATAAATTACCATCTTTCATAAATTCTCACACACACACACACACAAAAAAAAAAAGCATCTTTCATAAATTCACACGGCTGCTACCTATGAAACTCCTATGGCCGCCGCTTCATACAACTCCTATGAAACAAAAAATTCGAACAATGCATTCATGTCAAAAAAAAAAAATTAAAAATCGGTCTTTTTTCTTAAGAAAAATCGAGTGCTCGAACTAATTTTTCAAACATGTATGTTTGTTTTCATAAATCTGTTCCAAATGCCCCATGTTTCCTTTTATGGATAATTTAGGTATTTTCATATAATTTTATTTGTTGGGGGTATTTTCATTAAAAGAAAAAAGAAAAATTAAGTGTCAATATCTGGTCCAAATATATAATTTATATTAAATTTTCGTGTGTGTTAACAAGTTGATCAAGGGCATCAAAAAACAATATTCCGGTCATATGAATGTCCGATTTAGTTCTTATTTGTTTACGACACAAAGAAAATATGTGCTTTTAGGATTTTATTCGGTGAAAATGTTAGATGAAATTCTATTTAAACTGAGGTTGCAAATCTGGGATCGACATTATGATTGGAGGACAATGAATATCGAAGTTATAATTTGGAAACAAATATTGGGTTAAGTACGTGAACATATATGGTATATACTGTTACTGTACGAATAAATTATATTCTGTGGCATTCACTCCGTTATGTTATTATTCCCCAACTTGTCAGCAAGCTAGCATGATTTTTGTTATTTAGTGAAATTCATGCTACTTTCTTTCATACTAATTTCACTATGAATTTAAAATTGCTTACATTTAGAAGTGTAGTTAATATATTGTTTAATTAATTAATAAGAAAAAATTTAATCAAACCTACCCTCCCAAACTTGGCCCTAACAATATGTCCTTGGAAATTAATTATAACATAGTAAAAGAGATGCGACGTCATCACGCGCTGTAACTGTCTTGGAATTCTTGTACAGTAGAGTTAATCCTTGAAAGCCACGCATGAGCCATCGCCGTACTTGTAACATCTTTTAATGTATTCTAAAAAGTAACAGCATTTAGCTAACTTATTAATGAAGCATTTATTCAGCAGTCCGGGTGTAGGAGTTGTATATATATATATATATATATATATATATATATATATGTACATGTGTGTGTGATACTTTAGACATCAAATACAGAGCATGTAATATACGTGTTTCTAGACCTGTCAAATCGCCAGACCGGGTCCATCGGGGATTGATTGGCCCGAAAATCGATCGGTCAATTTTATTTTATTTTGACCCACAGCAGCTCAACTCGAAACCTCATACTCCATTTATGAGTGGCCTATTTTACGAGCAATGATAATTGATGATAAAAAGATGAAATGCCCAAAACACCCTCCCAAAAATTTACATTTAGATGAACGTGAAATAATAAGGCGGCTCTTTTTCCTTGTGAGCTAAATGTTGAGAATGAGTTGTTGTACCTAACCTATTCATCATAAATTCATGATAGCAAAACACCAAAAGTTTAAGGATGTTTGATATGGACCCCGGAAATTTTTATTTGCTAATTTTGAAATTAAATAAATATCTTTTTTTTTTTATTAAACTAAATTTCAGGATTAGTTATTTTTTTGACTAGACAAATCTACCGCCGGTAAAATTGAAGTAGAAACATAAATGATGTCCAGCCCACAACCACCGAACGGGCTAGAAAACATAAGTATGAATGATGAATAGGAGTAATCGAGCTGTGTTTTCCTGAAGTAGTAACATTCAACCTTCACTTTTGTAGCAGCAGGCCAAATGGCATTTTCATTGCTTGACAAGATTATTTTAATATGGACCCATATTTTTGTTACATGGGTTGGGGTAGTTGTGCAGTTAATACAAGCATTGAAAATGCACTGTACAAATTAATAATTCTTAAGTAACACTCATCGAGTGGTCCATTAATTAATCTGGTGCAGGTAGACTATCAGGCAATGTGATGATGTCTGGCGATGTGCTTCTCAATGGCAAGAAAAGGAAGCTTCATTACGGCGTCGTTGTAAGTACTTACTTTTCCTATATCATTTGTGCTTAGTTGCGTAAAAGGGAAAATAAATATGGATTTCTAAATTAAGTGTCGCTTGTTCAAAGAGAGTGACGACTTCATAGTTTCAAGACACCTGTTAATTCGTCTCCGCATGCATATTTAATGCTCTGTATGAGTAGTTGATATATCAGAGATTAGCTTTACCACCTTACATCCTTTTCTGTCTTTCATCTATCCTCTGTGTTTCTTGCTCTTTTTTTGTTTCCAATCACATTATTATTATACAATATAAAAGTACGTAAAGGCAAATGCTAGTATTGAATTTCACTATAGTTTTTACAAATATTAAAATAAAAATAAAAGTGAAAAATATAATGAAATTAGTTAAATAATAATATCTTTTTGAATCGAATCAGATTGATCAACAAATCGAGTCGAGAGAGATCATTTTTCGCAAGATAAATACGCTTCTTATAGTATTGACAAAATAGGCTTAATGTTCTCAAAGATACAACGACTTAATGTCTTTTAGACTTCAAAACTTTAACAAATAGAAATTGTGCGAAAACTTAATACATTTTTTTAAATTGTGTTAGATTTTAGTGCAGAAAAATGTTCTATTTATAAATTTCACAAAATGTATGGTTTGTGAATTTGAAATTTGTGGAACTACCGTAATTAGTGGGTTTAACTACTCACTATAACCCCTACCTCTATAATTAGAGTTTTGAAACTTTTCAAATACTGCCGCTTAAGTTGAAAGATTACATCTACTGAAGATAATGAATCGAGCTCATCTTCATTTGAACTCATTCTCTTTTGAAAACTCCAAAACAAATCTTCATTTGACCAAACAAATAAATTTAGCATCTTAATGGATCGAGCTTCTCTTTTAAAAAATCCAAAGCAAAATTGGATCAGTCAAAAAACCAATTTCTTATAACTCAAGAGAGCCCAAGACTCAAAGAGTACAAAGTTCTATTACCAAGGCACAAAGCCGATGCATAGGCCCAAGCTCATCCGTTGCAAGTGTCAATAACTAGTGTATGGGATTTATCACGTAATACTCATTATAACTTAATCTTTACTTATAAAGAGTATTAATTTACCTTACATTTTCAACGTGGATTTTATAACTTTTAAATTGAGTGACTTACAAAATTTATTTCTCATTCACCTAAAATTAATTTAGAGAAAATAAATATACTATGATACTCAATACGTATAATAATATTATTCCATTTAATTCTACATGAATTAAATATTTAACAATCAAACATTAAAAATAACAAAACTAATTTCCAAACATACTATAGGTTGTTAAAATAAAAATTTATTATTTAATTTACAGGACATTGTTTCTAAGCCATTGACAAAATGGACATGAGAAACCATTTAACAAAAGGACAATAATCTAATATGTTTGGATTATTGGTAGGCCTGGTGCACGGACATATTTATATTTGATTATATACTGTATATTTCTACAGTAAAATATCATATTTAACATAAGTATGTATATAAAAGTATATTTTTGTGAAAAGTATGACATTTTAATTTTATAATATGCATATTTGTTTAAAAAGTATTATATCTTCTAACAAAAGCATTTCGTACACACACAGTTTTTCTGTTGGATTATATTCTCTGACATAGTGAAATTGTGTTTGAATTAATGAGAGGTCAATTTTAATATTAATAGTAATAGTGTATTTAGATCAATTAAAAACAAGTGAAGCACATTACTTTTGAAAAGGAAATGCCATGCCAACTTATTCACATTACAAGGAATTTACAGTTTAGACTTTAGTGTTAGAAATGATTTTTTCACTAAATTTTATACCAACAAATCAAAATCAGTTTTGCCTACAGTATAGTTACACTGATTTTGTGATGGGACTATCAATTAATCAGGCTTACGTGACTCAAGAAGATGTGATGTTGGGGACACTCACAGTCAGAGAGACCATCACATACTCAGCACTACTAAGGCTGCCAAGCTACACGACAAAAAACGAGATAAGCGAAACGATCGAAAACACGATAACGGAAATGGGACTCCAAGAATGCGCCGATCATGTTATCGGCAACTGGCATCTGAGGGGCATTAGCGGCGGCGAGAAGAAGAGGCTGAGCATCGCCTTGGAGATTATAACACAACCGAACCTATTGTTCCTTGACGAGCCGACAAGTGGACTCGATAGCGCGTCGGCCTTTTTCGTCGTGCAGGCTCTTAGGAACATTGCGCGTAGAGGCAGAACGATTATTTCCTCTATACACCAGCCGAGCAGTGAGGTTTTCGCCCTGTTTGACGATCTTTTACTGCTTTCGTCCGGTGAGACGATTTACTTTGGGGAAGCTGGATTGGCTTTAGAGGTATAACACATTGATTCATTGCACATTGTGTATCATTTCATCCTATTCCAATTATTATTACTTCTACATGCCAAATTTACTGACACTACAAAAAAACTCACGTATAAAATACAGTTCGGAATAGAGGACTCCAAATGTATATAACTTAATTACATACAGTAAATTTGATTTATTTTTGATTTTACAATCATAATTACTATTGCTCTTATTTAATCCTAATATGAGGATTTTATCTGCTCTTTAACAATTTTACAGTTCTTTGCTGATGCGGGATTCCCTTGTCCACATAGAAGGAACCCGTCAGATCATTTTCTTCGTTGTATTAATTCGGACTTTGACGATGTTACTAACACTTTGATCGGTTCACAAAGAATGAAAGTGAGTGATCTAGCTATAAGGTTTTACTCAATTTCCTATGTAATGTTAAGCGCCTACCCCCTCCATCTCGTTCTATTTGTTACATTTTAGAATTTTTTTTTGTCACATTCTATCTGTCACTTTACTAAATTTATCCCTATTGTTATAATTCACAATTTTAGCTCTTCTAAACAAAAGGACATTATGGTCATTTGATACCTATAATTGTAACACCAATCATTCTTCTTAATCTTGGTGAAATTGTCAATCACGACAGATAGAATGGAACGGAGGGACTAATCGCCAGTCTCTCTCTGTCATCTTTGTTCTTTCTTGCAGGATATAAGTTATAGTTCGACAGGTTCACAAAGAATGAAAGTGAGTAGTTTATATGCATTTAAAACTCTGTTTGCTATATGATGATAAAGGAGAATATCAGAACCACTAATTATTCTTTCTTCATGCAGGACATAAATAATTATACTTACGGTCCAACGATCAATCTAGCAACAGCAGAAATCCGAGCAAGGCTTATTCGGAAATATCACAGCTCGAAACTCGCAGCAAAAGCGAAAGCTAGAATCAAAGAATTCTCAACTAGAGTGGGCATTGATAATTAAACAATAAGTATTTATTTGTTTTTTAAAAAATTCCTAGTAACGAGCGATTATATCTCAGGGAGGATTCGTTTTCGAGGAAAGTAGCGGGAGCGACGCGACGTGGTTGAAGCAACTCTCGACTCTCACCAAACGATCCTTCACAAACATGACTCGGGACTTTGGATATTACTGGCTAAGAATCATTGTCTTTGTCGTGGTATCCGTTTGTGTTGGCTCGGTCTTTCACAACGTTGGAACCAATTCTCATGCAATTCTAGCGAGGGGTGCCTGTGGGGGGTTTATATCCGGTTTTATGACGTTCATGACGATTGGAGGCTTCCCATCATTCATCGAAGAAATGAAGGTAATACCAGCACCGGCCCAACCCATTGACAGCTCTGTTTGATGCATGATTTAATTTGTTTTCTTTCTATTATAACCAGGTGTTTCACAAAGAAAGGCTCAACGGACACTATGGCGTTGGCGTGTTTATCTTGTCCAACTTCATCTCGTCGTTTCCTTTCTTGATTGTGATATCGTTAAGTTCGTCATCCGTCATATATTTCATGGTGAGGTATCATCCCGGCCTGTCCCACTACGCGTATGCTGCCCTCGATCTTCTGTTGTCCATTGCAGTGGTCGAGAGCTGCATGATGGTTGTGGCTGCGGTTGTTCCCAATTTCATGATGGGGGTTATCATCGGGGCTGGTCTTATCGTAAGTACTATTCTCTTTTCTATAATTCCCTATAGTGGTTTGTCAGTGTATAATCTGTTGTGTAAATGTTTCTATTAACAATGGAAGTTCATGCAGGGTATTATGATGGCTACGGCTGGGTTTTTTCGGCTCATTCCTGACCTACCGAAGATAATCTGGAGATATCCGGTTTCGTATGTAAACTACATGCGATGGGCATTACAGGTAAACCTAAACCTCTACAAAATTGCAGTCTTTTAAATGCATATTAGTTACCTTTCTATATCATGAGAACATAATGCCATGTTTCTGTACTTTGATCATATTCTTTTGTGTTAATTACTATAAACACCTTTGAAGTTCATCCTGCTTGCAATAGAAAAAACCCTTTTGGTTGACGAATTGCACCCTCGGTAGGGAGATATTTGTCAAGTAACCACAAACTTAATGACAGAGTATTTGCCATTTCCAAAGGGAACTGATCTATTTTTTTAATTAAATTAAGGTTGAATTACAAAAACTACCCCCAAGGTTTAGCCTTATTACAAAACCCCCCGGAAGATTTTGAAAATTGTAGAAAAAAATACAGTGAAGTTCGATTTTGTATTAAACTATAAGCAAAAACATTTCAAACACTCCCCTAACATTTGTAAAAATATTGCAGTTACCACCTTACGGTTAACATAGAATCAAACATCATGGGTAGTTTTCGTAATTTTGAAACTTTTTTGGGTCTTTGTGTAATTATCTCAAAACCTCAGCGGTAGTTTTTGTAATCCGCCCTCGTATTAAATTTAGAAATAATTTATGCAATTTACCCATTACTTTGCGATACCTAACCCTAATTCCTCCCTAGGGTGCCTACAAAAACGACATGATCGGGATCGAGTTCGACTCCCCGGTGCCGGGCGGGCCAAAACTGAAGGGAGAAGAAGTAATCACTTCTTTGATGGGCATCTCACTGAGTAACTCGAAATGGTGGGACCTGGCAGCCGTTGCAGTCATACTCATTGCCTACAGATTGTTATTCTTTACCATTCTCAAGTTCAAAGAGAGGGCTATGCCAATGCTCAAAACTTACTACACCAAAAGAACTCTTCATCATATGAAGAAGAGGGCTTCGTTCCGAAAGACGCCGCCTTTTCCTTCCAAGAGACATCATATTGTTCATTCACTGTCTTCTCAAGAGGGCTTAAACTCTCCATTACACTGAAACTATATAAGGAGTTTTTGTCGGTTAATTATTCTAGCTTTATTTTGTTTATACTTTATAATCACAGGTTTGATTCACGATTCAACAGATTTACCTGCTTTTTTTTTTTGGATTAGTGTAATGAATTTTCGCCTGGGTTTAGCCACCTCTTAAGCGCATGTTCGCTGTATAAAATATTTTTCTTAACAATACATTTGGCGCGCATTTGTAAATACAATATAGGGGAAATTGTCAATAGATCTTCGGAAATTCATTTCTCAATTGTCTTACATTCAAGTTAATAATCCCTCGTTTTTGTCAAATAGTCCAAAATTAAGATATGAATATACAACAATACCCTTAATATTAAAAACCTAAATAATAATAATAACAATTATAACAATATATAGTGAATTGGGCAGCAGGTGGTTGCCGCCGGCCGAAATGTTTTTCAGCTGCCGAATTTCTTTCCGGGTATCGGAAAATATTTTTTGGCTGCTGAAAAAAATTTTCGACGAGTTTTTTTTTTCGCCCAAAAAATTTATTACTATATATATGTGGAGTTTTTTTTTTCACCCAAAAAAACTCTTATTATATGTTTGAATTTCTTACTTAATGTCTAAAAATATTTTCGATCACCGGAACATTTCTTACAATATGTCAACAAATTTCTTATTTAATGTCTCAAAACTCATACCTGGTGATAAAAAGTATTTACTTGATTGCAAAAGTTTCTTACTTGATGTGCAAATGTTGTTATATATTTTTACTTGTTATACTAAAAAAATAAATTGCCCAAAAAAAGGAAAAGAATTATTTCTTAATAGCAAATTATTTTTATTATGTATTTCTTGTTTAATACAACTATATATTACTTTATAATGAGTTTCCTAACTTATGTTCAGATAGATAAGAAAAATTCTTACTTTATATTGTATAAAGTAAGAAAATCTATTATTTTATATTCCAAAAAGTAAGAAAAACTCTTATTTTATAGTGATATTTCTTACTTTATTTCCTAAAAAGAAAAAAAAAAAGACATTCTCACTTTATGTTAAAAAAATAAGAAAAATTCCTACTTTATAGATAAGACTTCATACTTTATGTACGAAAAAATAAGAAATTTTCTTACTTAGTGCTCAATAATTTGTTATTTTATTTTGAGAATTTTTACTTTATGTTTGTAGGGCAAAAAAAACTGGACAAAAAAAAAAAACTCGCTGAAAAAATCTCCGGCAGCGGTGGCCGGACAGTGACGAGGGTGGCTGACAGGGGTGAAAAGGATAGTGGTGGTGGTGTTGGTTATTGATATTAGTATTATATTAATATTATTGTTTTAATAGAGATAACCTTTTATTGTATATTTAAAGTTGAATTATTTAATATTTTATATAATAAATTAGAGTATTTGATAAAAATATTTTCTCTTAGTATTTGATAATTGTCCCTAAAATATAAACATTATTATTATATTGAATGAGATCAAATGGTTATCAGTGTTTAAGATGATAAATGAAAAAGAAAGGCGATGTGTTCTATCATTCTGCATCTAGTTATGTAAAATCACTTTTCTCATAATTAACCATGTTGACAACGTACCTATTTAATTTCACTTTTAACCTCAATATTTTTATTTCACGATTTGAAAGATAATAAATTTTTACCTATTTTGTCTTCGACAAAATTTTACTTCTCTAACTTATCTTCGATAAATTTTCACATCTTTGCTAATAACTTGTCTTCGACTATTTATCACACAACTGCTTCCTCGATGGATAATGAGAATGTTTTGATTTAACGGTTGTGAGGAGTTTCATAGAATTATTCTTAATTTTCTACGCTACAGAAAAATATTTATACAAAACTCATAAGTTCTAGAACTAAGCTAGAGAAATATCTTTAAGAAAAATCTATACAAAATTCATATAAGTTCTAGAACTAACTATTTAGAAATGACTAATGCATGGGCTAGAATGTTAGATCTTGGGAAAAGCTATAATGGGTTCCAAGGGTTGGGATGGGGCCCATATTCAATTATTTATTTTACTTTTATTTTATGGGGAAATTGTCACATAAATATAGTAAAAAATCCAGACATATAGTAAGAAAAATATTTGGGTTGAAAAAAAAACTGTCTGCACTGACTCCATGGACATGTAGTAAGAAATTCAGACATACAGTAAGAAATTATGAGCAGAAAAAAAAAAGTCGAAAATAAATTCCTGCAGCCGAGAAATATTTCCAAATGATTAGGAAAAGAAAATGTGATCGCAAAAAAATTTCGGCGGCAGGTGGCGGCCGACGGCTAACTTTATATTTGTTGGGTAAAAAAAAAATCTCGCCGAAAATTTTTCGGCGATAGGTGGACGGCAGCAGGTAGCCCCATTTTATTATTATTATTATTAGTTATTTTAATAGTAAGGGTATTGTGGTATTTTACAATTTTGGACTATTTATCAAAAGTAGGTACTATTTAACTGACAAATGATCTTCATTTAGGATAATATT
>BMAC01000773.1:491631-541718 GCA_014905375.1 Phtheirospermum japonicum
TTCAGGGACGAACGCATGAAAATTTAAACACATGGGGGTGAAACAAGAGGACTTCCTAGGCAGGCATTCAGGGACGAACGCATGAAAATTTAAACACGTGAATGTTTGGAACGGTGCCTGATAAAAATGGGGTTCAGGGACGAACGCATGAAAATTTAAACACGTGAATGTTTGGAACAGGCATTCAGGGACGAACACATGAAAATTTAAACACGTGAATGTTTGGAACGGTGCCTGATAAAAATGGGGTTCAGGGACGAACGCATGAAAATCTAAACACGTGAATGTTTGGAACGGTGCCTGATAAAAATGGGGGTGAAACAAGAGGACTTCCTAGGCAGGCATTCAGGGACGAACGCATGAAAATTTAAACACATGGGGGGTGAAACAAGAGAGAGAGGTCCCCCACTTCGATTCCCGCCCTGTTAGCATCTCCGATCCGAGATCAAGGGATTACTTCGTTAGGTCTTTTCGGTCCGAAGCCGGCCGATAATGGACCTACTTACCTTGCTTGTAGACGGAGCCCTTTCATGAGCAGGGGGGCTAAGCACAGTTCTTTGAAGAATATAGTTGAGAATATCGGAGTCAATTTCACTAAAGAAAAACGCCACTTGTAGTCAATATTTGAAGTTTATTTTTATATCTATATTCTGGAAAAATATGGTTAGGAGAAATGTTGCCACTTGAACGTGAAATGTGTGTGGTTAAACTTAAATTTAAGTGCTAGTTATTGCAATCATCTTGCAAAAATAGTACGTATTAATTGTACTACTCTTTTCACCTCAAATCCCCCGAGTTCGTCCCTGCACACATTCCACGGTGCGGACACGTGCTTGATACATATCTTTTTCTTTTTTTTTCTTTTCCTTAATTTTTTTGATAGTGGACATGGCAGAATTAGGGAAGTGTAAGAAAAGGAAAAATGTACGGGAGTTCGGGGCGGTAGCCCCTGAGAGTTTTTTTTTCAAATTTACTAAATACTAACTTGAAAATAATAGAAAAAAATATTTATTTGAATGAAATAATATGAAAAATAAATATTTTTTATCGTATATTTATACCTTACTTATTATACTCTTAGTTTTGGATTCTTGTAAAAGAAAATTTCATTTACCATAAAATGAATATGGTTGAAACAATGAGAAATAAAAAACCTTTAAGTCATAGTAATAAATTGATTCCAAAAAATTCAATTGAAAATTAGTAACTTATCTTTACGGAAAACTCATAATGTATATATATATAACATTATAAAAGACATATAAAAGTTAAAAGGTAATTTATTAGGGGTGGCAAAATATATTATTTTGCATTTATACATATAAAATATTAATTAACTAATACTATCCTAATGTACCGGTAAAAAGTGAGGGGGGACGACTGCCCCCACCAACCCCCCCATGAGTTCGTCCCTGCACACATTCCACGGTGCGGACACGTGCTTGATACATATCTTTTTCATTTCTTTTCTTTTCCTTAATTTTTTTGATAGTGGACATGGCAGAACACGGGAGGACACGTGATGGAAACTGCGGGGACCAGAGGCGGATCTAGGATCCTAAATTTGGGGAGGCCGCATACAAAAAAGACAAATAATAATCGTGGTGCATTATATAATAACAAATAATATAATAAAAAAATAAAAAACTAAATATTAATATTCATAATTAGTAACCAAGAGAGGGAAGTCTAAAATATGAAAAGAAAAAGAATTTATACTTCAATCCCACAAATATAGTTAAGTATTTAATTTTCTTCTATTTCACAATGATAGTCCAGCTATCATATTTAAAATATCATTAATTTCTCATTTTCACATATATCCTTCATTTTTTTATACTTTTTTTTTTCTAAAACAACAATTCATATCTTGATAAATATAATATTGATAATAACAATGCAAAATCTTGAAATTTTAATAAAAAAAACAAATTAATTTTAAAACTAACTTCTTGAATTATTATTTAATTAGGAAAAAGTCTAACCAGAAATTGCTTGCGCCTCAAAAAAAAAGGAAAAAGAATTAAAGTTTCGCCTCCAAAACAAAGAAAAAAAAGAAAGAAAGAAAAAGAAAATTAAAGGCTCAAACTTGCTTTTGCTACGGGTTTGAACCTTGCACCATTGTGGATATTAGTTGAAGCCAAAGCCATTCCACCAACCACCCATAATATTCATTTAAAGAGGCCACATATTATATAATCTATACATATAATAAAAGAAAAACACAATATAGTATTACGATTTTCGATTTTTTTTGCGGGGGCCGTGGCCTCCCCGGACATACCTGTAGATCCGCCCCTGGTGAGGACACAGTACGTAGTACGCACACGTCCTGCCACGTTCTTAAAAAAAATAAATCAAAATCACGATTTTTTTCATTTTATTATATATATATTTTGGGGTTCAGCAATTGTTGTGAATAATTTTGTAATTATTTTATATGATTAATTGAAAATAAAAAACGAGGTGCAATTTAATATTTACAGAAAATAAATATAATAAAACTTATTTACATTATATAAACTCCCTATATATTTTTAAAATAAGTATGTTCTCGTGTACTTGTCATGTTGTATCCCGAGCCCATATTCTATGCCGGTACAATTTAGTAATAAATACCATGTTAAAAAGATAATAAACTTCCGTTAACAAATAAATAAATATTAAATTAAAAGATAATATTTCTCTTATAAAAACTAATGAATCTAAAGTAAAAATCAATAAATTCAAGTTAAAAAAATATAATAAATATTAAATAAAAAATAAATAAATATTCAGTTAAAAACTATTAAACCTATCACTAGTTAATTAGCATGCTATGTAGTAGACTGTCCACCAGTTCGCACAGACCGGCCAAACCGTCGGTCAACGGTTGGGGAAACCTTAACCACGATTTGAACCGGAACCGGAACCAAAACTGCCGATAAGGCGGTCCGGTTCCGGTTCCACCTTTTTTCCAACCGTAAACTGGCGGTTTAAACCGCCTGTTTGAGAATAAAAAAAACGGCCGGTTTAACCGGTCAAAATGTAGCCGTTGGGCACGATCAACGTATGGTTTGAAATCAACGGTCAAGATCAAGTGACCATTGATAATCAACGGTCGAAATACCCCTCATTTCCAACTCATTTCTCTCACACCAATCTATCATCTTCTATAATCTCTCTATTCTACATTGTCCCACTTTGCAAGTTTAGTGACTTACTAAGTTTCTTTAATTATCAAGCCTTCCTAATTCTAGACTTTATTAAGTTTAGCGTTATATTCCAAATATATTTCTTACTTTCTAGTTATAACCTTACTACCTTAGCCTACTACTACTCTTTCTTTTTCTTTTGTATTGATCTTATTATATTAAAAAAAAGTGGCAGGCCGTGGAGGCTCTTCTCGTTCTCGTCGAGCCGATAAGGGAAAGAGTATAACACTCGATGATGACGCTAATGTCCGTCCCTTCAGTTTATCACAAGGCAACACTCCTTCGGTCGTTGACTACATTCCCAATTTCATCGATATTGACGAAGATTGGAGTGATACCGACATTGATCGTTGTTATCGAGTCGTCGCCGCCTTTCTGGTGACGAAAAGCGCCCAATCAAGAGGAGGTGGAGCACGATGATTTGCTTCCAAGAAACCCAAAAACTCGTTCTCGGGCAACAATGGAGTTAAAATCCGACATTTTCAAAAAATATTTTCAAAAAATCAAGATTCCGCCACCACAAACGAGCCACCCCCGGAAGATGGCAAAAAATGAAAAAGGAGGTATCGTGTCACTTGCAACTATTTTCCATCATCTTACTAATTCCTTGAAGGAGGAGGATATGGGAATATGTACAACCACCTCAACAACAAACACCCCGATAAAGTCAGTGTCGATAAGACTCAAACGCAACTACAAGGAGGACAGGTAAGTACGAACTCCTCTTCTTTATTTACATATTCCGACACTACTCATAGAAAGGAATTAGCGAAAATATTTTCTTCCAGATCTCTTCCTTTTAACTTTGTCAATAATGATTTATATGAAAAGTTCACCCAACTTTCTTTTAATCCCTCGAGTACGAGAGTCTCACGCTCTACCCTTACTCGTGATATTAAAAAAGTATTTATATGAAAAGTTCACCCAACTTTCTTTTAATCCCTCGAGTACGAGAGTCTCACGCTCTACCCTTACTCGTGATATTAAAAAAGTTGTTGGTGAATATAAGTTAAACTTATATAATGAATTTTCTAGTTTACCAAACAAAGTTTCAATTTGCTCGGATGTTTGGAGTGATCATTGAGAGCAAAACTCTTACATGGGTGTTACATGTCATTGGGTTGATAATTCATGGACTTTACAAAAACGTTTGCTTGCATATAGAGATTTTAAACCTCCTCACAATGCACATAATATTTGTCAATTAATTCATTTGATTTTTCAAGAGTATGATCTAGTTGAAAAAATATTTTTTGTTTCATTTGACAATGCAACTTCTAATACGGTGAGTGTTAATGAGCTTATTAGTATTTGTAAATCATCTATCGGTGGATTATTTTTTCATATTAGATGCATATGCCATATTTTGAATTTGTGTACTCAAGATGGTTTGAATGTTTTGAAAAATGAACTTTCACTCATTAAAGCGGCGGTCACGTGTATTCATAGAAATTTGCAACGAAATGGGTGAGATTTTGTAAGGAAAACGGGTTTGAAGGGAAAGAAACTTCAACCGATGTGCCTACTCGTTGGAACTCTACATATAAATTATTGAAAGATACATATTTGTATAGAGAGGTTTTGTGTTCGTTTTTTGGCCAACAATAAACTGGAATTATGTTATATACAAACCAATGGTCTACATGTAATTATTTAAAAAAACTTTTAAAAGTGTTTAATGGTGCTACTAATTTATTTTTCAGTATTTATTATCCTACTTCTCACCTTGTTGTTGAATATTATGTTAAAATTGTAATCATTTTTAGGGAGTGCATGAAAAATGAACGATTGAAAGAATGTGTTGTTTCTATGAAACGAAAATAGTTGAAGTATTTTTATTACATTCCAAATATATTTTTAGTTGCTACATTATTAGATCCTAATAATAGAGCAAGTGGTTCAGAACTTTATTTTAACAGTTACTATGATGTTTTATTGTCGTTTGAAGAGTTTGAGTATCCTTTCATTGAAAATATTATTCAAAATGTGAAAAAGTTTTTATATGATATATTTGAATAATATAGTATAAATCTTGATTGGTCTCTTCCTATGAGTACTTTTGGGCGACAAATTTCTACTAGAAGTGGTAATCCTAGTAGAAGTGGTGACGGCGACGATGAAATTGAGGGATATCAGGATTTCTTGAAATAAAAAAATCACGAATGGGGCATTTGGGTTACTCATTCGGTTCTAGCCCTTATCGAGAACTTGAAACTTATCTAACAACAACTTTTGAGTATGGAACGTTGGTGGAAAATGAAGTCGACAGTGAATTTGATAATTTGCATGATTGGGTCAATGCCGATCGACGAAAACAAAATAATGTTCTTAGTGAAGATGAAGAGAGCGAGATGTATTATGATACGAGATCTAACAACGAGTCGGTAAATGGATGAGCCACCACCACCGCTTCTGATTCCTAAGGTAAGTGAGAACTACGTGGACTTTGATTCCCAAGGTAAGGGATACGTAGGCAACTATCTTCAATTATTTGAAATTAAAATTTCAAGTTTTAACTTCAAATATTTGAAAATAGTTCAAATTCAATTTCTTTTTTTATTATTTTATTTTTTAAATTTATTAAAAATATTATTTCTATTTTCTCACTTAACTTCAAAATTCCAAAAATCTTCTAATATATATATTTTTTTTAATTTTAACTTCAAATATATGAAATGATTCAATTTCATATTTTTTTAATAAATTCAAAATTTCAAAGTATTTGTTCTATTTTCTCACTAACTTCAAGATTTTAAAATTCTTCTAATTTAATTTTTCTTTAACTTCAAATATATATATAGGTTTGGGTTCCGGTGAGAATAGGTCCGTGGGTGAGAAATGAGAATGAATCTTAGCCATTATAACTAATCTAAGCTAATGTAAAATAACCAAAAGGCTTCCTTCATCAACTGAGAATAAATCCTAGGCCCGTAATGCACTCGGTTCATCTCTTCCATCCCGCTTAGTGTCTTTTAGAATCGAGGGGGCGAAACCTTGCAACACTGGTAGCGTTTGCTTTCCTTTTCTTGGTAATTGACCTTTGCAACCCCTTTTCTTACTTATCTTCTCAAAAAGGACGAAGTCCTCCTTCGCTAGTTTCTGCTGTGATTTCTCAAGGAAAAAAATCAATTAAAACACGCTTGCAACTCCACGAAGAACCCTAATTTTTGATAAGTTTCGATCGCATTTCAAAAACTTGATCGTCATCGAAAGATTTGGTCTCCTGCTCGATTCATCAAAACCAATTCATCTAATTTATCCGCATAATTTTTTGATCAAGAATCCACAATGAAACGAAATTCATCAGAACAGGCATGTGTAAAACTTATCCTTCTTGATTTGGTCTCCTACTCAATTTTTTCCTGGTTCTACGAGTTTCAATTTTAGTTACACCCCGATGGCTTCGATTTTGAGTAAATCGGATAATGTTTTATTTTAATTAAGGGGTTTCATCTAATTTCAGGATTTCATATGATTTTTGGATTTTTGAGTTTGGATTTTTTGAGTTAATTAGGTAAAGTCCTGTGCGTGTTGTCATCTGATGCAAATCTGATGTGATTTGTGCACAAGCAAATGTCAGTATGTGCACATTATTGTGTTTACATGTGCATGATCGTACAGTAGCTATGGTGTTTGCACATATTATGATTAAAAAGTCATGTGCGTGTTGTCGTCTGATGTCATTGTCGTCTGATGCAAGTCTGATGTGGTTTGTGCACAACTAAGTGTTAGTATGTGCACATTAATGTGTTCATTTGTGCACGATCATACAGTAACTATGGTGTTTGCACATGTTATGATTAAAAAGTCATGTGCGTGTTATCGTCTGATTTCTTTGTCGTCTGATTCAAGTCTGATGTGGTTTGTGCACAAGTAAGTGTCAGTATGTGCACATTAATGTGCTCACTTGTGCACAATCGTACATTAGCTATGATGTTTGCACATGTTATGATTAAAAAGTCTTTTGTGTGTTGTCGTCTGATGCAAGTGTGATGTGGTTTGTGCACAAATAAATGTCAGTATGTGCACATTAATGGGCTTACTTGTTTGCGTCCCATTAAAGTATGCACAGTATATCCCACATGGTTTAACATTCCTATGCGCACTGTCTTTTGATGTCATTTCAGTTGATGTGCATTGATTTAGCTTAAACTTTCGCAGGTGATGTTGAATGTTCTTCCCAAAACTGACAGTATCTATTGTGGTCTAAACAAGGTTATAAGAACAACTTATTCCGCACATTATAATATGCAAGCCATTTGAAGAATAATACAAAAAAGACATCAATTTGCATATTTCAAGATAGACCCTTAATATTGTTTTCTTATTTTTATTTTTCTTAATTTTGTAAACTGATTTATGCATAAGTAAGCATATATTTGTGCAAAACTGTGTAATATGCATAGTAGTTCAATAAAAATCTGCATAGTAGTATTTCATGAATTCCTGTTAAAGTTGTTGGTCTATTGAACTTTTGGTACTAAATATGAGATTGAGTTATGGTTTTTTCGTATTTCAAAATTAAAAGTATTTGGCCTTTTTTCCATCAAATTTGTTTTGAGTTTTTTTTTATTGATATACCATATACCATAGTTTATTAAAGTAGAATTTTGGGAATTGTAAGACAATAAAAAATGAATCGACAATCCGATTCAATTTGGCAGATTTCATAATCCAATTGATTGTGTTGTGGTTTGTACTTTTGCAATGGACTATGAGTTTCAGGTGGGTTATGTTTATGTGCACATGTAAATGTCAATATGTTCACAGTTATACAATAAAAAATCTGCACAATAATACAATAAATTATGCGCACAAAAGTAAAATAAAAAAAACTGAAGTAGATTATTTTCCATTATTTTTTATTTAATCACACGCTTGAATTAGAGTTTTCAAGTGGATAAAATGATAATTGTTGGACAAAAGATCTAAAAGATATCTTTTATTTCTTTACAACTTTCTATTATCGTACCACATCAACGGTGTATGGTGTAGGTCAGTCAAAATTCTACCTAATGGTCATATCGTAATGTTGTTACAACAATTTGAAATAAAATACTAAAACTAGTGCATATTACTCAACATAATGTCATAATTAAATTATAAGTCATATCTTATACAATCTTCATTGTGCAAATTCGTATTCTATATTGGGCAAATTCGTAGTCTATATTGTGTGTGGTTAGTAACTATGTTGTGCACATATCTGGTACTAATGTAATATTATAATATAAAATGGTATACTGCAAAGTTTTAAATAACATAACGGTCTGACAGAAAAATGAACTTGCTACAACAATATGATTCATCCTTGTAATCTGCATACAAAACATGCACATGCTACCAAAAACTATCAACCAGTAAGTTTGTGCAACCAATGGGACAACATATTTACTAATTGTAAATTCCAATACAAGATAATGTAACAACATTAACATAATGATATTTTGAAAATAAAATCATTACAAAATCCAACAACTCCATATTAATTCAAACTAAAACATTAGAATTGAAAAATAGTTTCAACTTAAAAAAAAAAAACTAAATCAAGGGACTAATTTGTCGCATGCAAATCATTTTTTTAAGCCAGCCTTCCGTTCAAGTTTCTTTGCCTTATGAGTCAGAGATACTCCTTCGCGATTTGCACGTGTACATTCTTCAAGTTATTTATCTCTCTGCATACAAAGGAGTGATAATACTTCTCCTGAATATAATTTGACTCTTTTTTATCTACTGCCTTAATCCCACAGAGTTACCTTCAATTCAGCCCCATATATGACTCCATGTGCCTTATAGTGAAACACCCAAATCTACATTCTCGGCCCCAGTTGTGCATGGCATCTCCAAAATGTGTAGTTCAGATTTTGCAACCACATTGACGTAGTCCACATTATGTACTTTTAAAAACTTTGAAAATGCATCTTTCTGCAAAAAAAAAAAAAAGCAATTCATATGAACAAAAATGACAAGGAAAAGCTTGCATTGAAAATGTATATAATGCACTTTAATAAATTAGAAATTGCACAATAATGAGAACTCTTGTGCACATTAATAAAAATTATTTTCCAGATAATGATGCAATCAAGAAAAATATACTAGATTCCGCACATTAATTTAAAATTCCATGCACATTAATCATTAGCAGATCGAATAGAATCTAAACAGACTACAAATTCATACAAAAACTAAAATTCAAAAATTTCACCCATACTTTTTTTTTTTTTTTGTCGCACTTCGCATAGTTGTCTTCCAATTGAAGACTTGGGAACATGGGGACTCTCATCAATCTCGATTTTCTTCATTCCTTCTGCAATAGAAAACATAAATAAATCTTTTTTATTTATATTTCTCAAAACAAGTTAACCTTCAAGAAGAAGAAAGAAAAACTACAAGTACTTCTAAACTGATGCATTTGGATTTCAGGAGAAAAAGAAACACTACACATCATAAAGCTAAGGCCAAAAATAATAAAATACATCATGAGAAAAAAATTCTAATCTTATGTATCTGTTCCCAACAAATTACACATTTCAAATTCACAGTTAACAAATAAAATAAATTAATGCTACATTTCTAAATAAAAGGCACTCACAGTTAAGCACCCACATCCGCCAAGTCAATTTATGAAAAGAAGCTTCACGTCCTTGTATTTCTGATGATTGGCCATGACATCATCCTCCAACACACATGGGCCATTGTAGAGTGGCTCCAGTTTATTACAGCATTTAGCATAATCATCCTGCTCAAATTAAAATTCTTAATAATGAACTGATTCGAGAAACGTCAATTGTGATTTGCATAAAATAAATTATGAAAAAAGAAAAATCCTAATGTTCAAAAATATTAAAACGTGAAACTCAATATATGCTGAAAAAACTTAAATAAATTCAAATTCCACAATGAAAAATTGATTCGACAAACATATATATGTGATGAGCAAAAAATATACTTCAATTCACAAAAAAAAAAATGAAAAACGGGGAAAAACATACCATCATTCTTTTTTGGGTAGATATTTCCATAACTTGCAAAATTTGGAAATCGGTGAAGAAGGGAGAGGAGGAAAAATAAGGGGAAACAACAAACGTGGCAACACATGATCAATTGAGATCGATGAGAAAGAGGGAGGAGAAATCGATAGCAAGCTGAGAAATGTTCCTCTCTCAAACACAGATAGCTTCGAGAAATTATGAGAAGGGCATGATACGTATAACCAATCTGTCTTTTAATTACTGAAATACCACCGGTTATTCTAATTACAAGCAGCAAAGTTAATGGTTAGGATCCATTCTCATTTCTCACATAGGATTCATTCTCACATGATCTCAATCCTAGACATATATATATATATATATATATATATATATATATATATATATATATATATATATATATATATATATATATATATATATATATATATATATATATATATATTTTGTGATTAGGTTAAATGAGAGCCATGTTCTTATTTGTGAATCTAAGGTCAATAATGAGTTTTAGATCAAATTAAATGGATGGGTCAGATTTTTTTATATACTTCTTTATTTGATTAAAAGTATTAGGATTGTATAGTAAAAGCACTGCTGGTGTATATAAATGAAATATCAATAAAGCATTGTGATAATATAATAAAAGCACTACTGGTATATAATAAAAACACTAGTTCGCAGGTTCGCAAATAAGGAAATGGTTCTCATTTGAACCCACCCATATATATATGGGTGTAGGTAGGGGGTTGCCACCCTGGTCCAGGGCACTACCCGATTTTTTTGGAAGTACTGCTCTTTAAAGAAAAAATAAATTTAAAAATAAAAATTATATGTATTTTAGTAGGAAAAAATAAAGTTGGTTGGGGGAAAATATAATTTTCAATTTGAGGGCTTATCCGCCGACGAGCTGGATACGCCCCTATATATATATATATATATATATATATATATATATATATATATATATATATATATATATATATATATATGAAAATTTCATATAAGTTTCTAATTTTATTCATAAATATATATTGGGCAGATCAGTCATATAGCATGAGATTATTTTTACAATAAGACATCTCAATCGACTACGAATCGCCGATTAAAAAAGCTACTAATATGTCGACTTTGGTCTCAAATCTTAGAGGGTCCGCTGCACCAAATTCCGATCAGTCACCCGCGTTGGTGCACTGTGTCGGTTGAGGAACAATGAAGGGTAGTGGTGGCTAGTAACGTTTATTTCTTTAGACTACTGTTGTATTTTTTTTAATTTGAATTTGCATCTAATTGTGAACAAACTTATCCCATTTTTTGTGTTTGTTGATGGGTTGATTTCTATGTTTTAATTACGGGTTAAGAATTCTACTTGAATATACTCTGTTCCAAATTTTATTTTATTTTTAAGGGTTTTAAGAATTAAATGTAGTGTATTATAATAGATTTTACAATATCGATTTGAAAATAAATGTATAGTAGAATTAAATCCTAATTTTGTGTAATTGTTTTGATAGATATTAAATATAGTTTTAATTTGATTAAGAAAGTTGGGGCTGTTTGTACTATTGTCACAATGTTGTGAAATTTTTTCTAAGTATGTTAATTGGGTGATTAGTTAACTTAATTACGATCAATTTAAGTCTTATTTTAATTATTTCTGAATTAAGTGCAGGATGGCTCTTTGTGGGAATAAAATGATGCAGATTCAAGTTGTTTACCATTGCTGGTGAGAAGTTGGTCACTTTAAATGTATCTTCCAATAAGCTTACTGGGGTGACACCAACAGTCATCACCAGATGGTCCACTGCATTCATAGAACACCTGAATAAAATGAATTGAAAATTAGCGTATAGCTTTTAGAATCAAATAATAATATTATAGTAATATTATAGTTTGCACAGGTGTCCAGTTTTATCCTTACATCGACCAAATAAGTTTATAGCCTCTTGAATCAATCTCCTGCAGTCACTGCATTGGAGAGGTAGCTGCAACTCGTGGCTTCGGCTCGACTCGCCCGCTCTACTCATTGTGGGCCTCGTTCGATTTCTATGTGTTGTGTACTAATTTGTATTGTTGGGGCTTAATATCGTGATAGAGAAAGGTCCACTTATGGTTCATTTTGGTGCCGACGAATAAACAACGAACTATATTTGGTAATACTATAGTTATATCTTGTAATACTTTAATTATGAAATTCAACAAAAAAAATAAAAATAAAAAATCCACTACATAGTAGAGATGCATTATTAACTACGAATTATTGATGATTTACAATAACTCCATCAAACTTGATTTCATAATATTTGGATGATTTTAAAGGATATTATAACAACATTTTGTGATACTTTGACAATTGTTTGGAATACTTTAATAATCATTTGTGATACTTTAACTACTTATTATGAGAAAATACATGTGAAAGTAAAATTCATATATTAAAAACATGTGATACTTAGAATATATTTCGTGATACTTGAATAATATTTTGTACTACTGTAACTACCTCTTTAAGAAAAATAAATATGAAATCAAAAATCACATATCAAAGAGATGTAATACTTTAATTGTGATTTATTATATTGGAACAATCTTTTGTGATACCGTAAGTTTTCGATGAGATCGAAAATTTCATAATAATATCCTAGAAAATGCATGGGTTTTTTTCGAGAAAACATTCTAACAATTGATAAAAATTAGAAAAGTTTGAGAGTATAAGCCCTCGATTCGCACATTGAAATTCTTGGATAGTCGCTATAAATCTGGCTTTACAATAAAATCATAAAAAAATCAAATGAAAAAAATATATGGTACTTTAACTATATTTTATGAGATTTTCACAATATTTTGTGATATTTTTACATAATCTTGTGATACTTTAGATTGATATTGTGATACTTTTATTAAGAATAATATAATTGTTGTTGTTGTGGTACTTACAATGGTAAGATTACTAATTTTAAATTTAACTTTTATAAGTTGTAACCAAATCAAATCCAATAAACATTCATAAAAATGATATACATAATCAAATATAGATGTAAAAATAGAAACCGAATATCAGAAATCAGTGAAACGTTAACTATATGTTGTAATAATTACTTTTTTTGATACTTTAACTATATTCTGTAATATTTTTTATAGAATATTATATATTATACTAATACCTAAAATTGTGATACTTTTAGTTGGGATTGTGATACTTTTAATGTAATTTTTAATACATTTATATACAACTATAATATGTATATTGTTGCCTGTAATTGTGATACTTATATTTGATGTAATACTTTTACCGAAACAAAACTAGTCTAACAATAATTAATTTAAGATACTTTTGTTGGGCATGTAACACTGTTACTAGAAATAGTGTAAATTACAAATATGATATTTTTACGAAGATATGTGATTTTTAAATTGTTACTATGATACTTTTAATGGTTATTGTGATACATTAAATAAATTTTGTAATACATTTTACTGAAAATAGTGTAAGTAAAAAATGAAAAATTCTCAACTACTCCATAAGAGACAGAAAATATTCCCAGTAGTCCTACCAAATCTAAACTTCCTTAATAATCCTAATATGCTAAGTGTAGACAATATTACCTGGGGAGATTGGTATCCGTATGCCACACGTGTGAAATTGAATATTTTTTTCTAATCTTTCTCCTTCCTGTCTGTTACCCGTAATTGAAGAAAAATCAAGAAGTTTACTCATCTCGAACAAAAATCACAAACCCAAAAACAAAAAAAAAAAAGTCCGAACTGATTCATAGCATCAATTTCTAGTTTGGAAAACCTCGAGTAAACCCATTGATTTTCCTTCGAGATTCCGCCTCAACTTTTGAAGCTTTGCCCCAATTGAAACCTGATACCTTGCGGATTAGGCAGTGATTCTGAAAATCAGTTTGCAATCTTCCCACATATAGAATTTGATACGAACCCAGTGTGCAAAATTGGTGGCTGGATAGTTTGAAATCGGTTGTTGGGCAGAGAAATCAATGAAAATCTCTCCAAAGTTTAGTTGATTTGGTCGGTTATAAATAAACCTGGCAATATGTCGAGGAGGGCGAAGAAGAATCCCCATAACAAGTAAGTTGTGTAATTCTGATGAACTTGCTTTTTTTTTTTCTTTTTTTTGAGTAGTTTGTAATTGTTCTCTATAAATTTTGAGGGAAGCTAGAACAAAATCCTATGTGAATGAATGAAACATAGTTTACTTTTTGTTGGTAAGTAGTTTAGATTTGTAACTTGCATAATTAGCAATAGTCATTGTGCTCTTCGACGTATAATTATAAATTTAGTCGTGCAGTTTATGATTGAGTTACTAGTTTTTGATTCATTGTAGTTTATGAATCTTGGGTTTGAGTGACAGAGTATGTTGTGATCTTATATGTAGTTTATGACATAGTATGCTCACTTGTGATCTTATGATAACTAGTTTGCAATTTTTGTATAATATAACTGTTGTGATTTCCCAATTTGCAAAGGTCATTTTTTCCGGAGATTTATAGTTATAAATTTACACATTTAAGCTATAATGCCAGTTTGCATAGTGGCGGACTAATTAGGGACTGAATAACTAGTTTGTTATTGATCGAGCATTTTGTTATAAGCATAGAATTGATAAGCTTTCCAGGATGTATCATAATGGGACTCTTCACCTTTCGTGGGTTTAGTTTATTTTATATGCTGCTGCTGTAAATGTTTTGTTATGTATTTTTGATATGAATTACTAGTTTAATATTTCTACTGCAAGTTTATCATTTTTTGACTGCAGTTTTTTGATATGACTTGCTAGTTTGTAATTGAATAAGTAGTCTGTGATTGGTTGAGTCATTAGTATGAAAGAGGCAGATTGTTATAAGCAGAACATTAACAAACTTTGCAGGTTGTATCATAATGGTGCTCTTGAACTATTCTAGGAGTAGTTTATTATATTTGCTGCATATGTAATTTGTTTGTCATGTAGTTTTGATTTTAAAGACTAACTAGAGGATGTATCATAATGGGACTCTTCACCTTTCGTGGGTTTAGTTTATTATTTGTGTTGCTGCTGTAACTACATTATTATATAGCTTTGATATGTATGGATTACTAGTTTAATATTTCTACTACAAGTTTATCATTTTTCGACTGCTATTCTTTGATATGAGTGACTAGTTTGAAACTAAAAAAGGTAGTTTGTGATTGACTGAGTCATTAATAGTAACATGGTATTTTTTTATATATGATTGACTGAGTCGTTTTTACTTCTATTCCAAGTATTTTTTATGCAGTTCATTTTAAGAGAATTTCCAAACTACTCTTGAAAATATATGACATGTGCTCAATACGTGTCCTATAAACGCAGTACGACATACTCCGTAACATGTTGATCATGAAAAAATATGTTGTTCTACAAACTACTTGAATAAGGTTGATGACTTACTATCGATTTTCATTTCTAAACCACGCCAATTGTAATTGTGTGTTATGAACTGTGTATGGTAGTGGGAATATAAAAATCGTGTGTTGTGTTTTAGTTTAAAATCTCATCTGCAGATGCATAGTGTATTGGAGATTGGCGTGGCAATGAAGATTGATTGCGTGAATCATACTCTATCACCATGCAGATTGCTCCATCTGCTCATCTTTCCATCGGGGTGGACTTTGCGTCTGTTCAACTTTTTTGGGCAAATTTGTCAATATAATTTTCAGTACGGACTATACAGTATATATTTGTATTAAANTGTCAATTTACTCTTTAGTACGGACTATAAGGTATGTATATGTATTAAATTGGAATAAAAAGATTCAGAGGATTTTTGGGGATTTTGATAATATGGTACATGCCTAAATGGGAATTTTCTCAATAAAAAATTACTCTCAAAATAGTTTTTTGTAATACTTTTAAACATGTATTGTGATAATTTTACTAAAAATAAGTGTTGCAAAAATCGAGTTAGGTGGCCTTACGACGAAACAGTTTTGTCTAAGTTAATGGAAATAATAGTAAAACAATGATCTCTATTTAATACTCAAGAATCAAGATAAACGTCAATCGATAAGTCTTACTACAAAGAAAATAATAAAAGATTTCAGTTAGAAAACCCCATAGCGACGGTTAAAGCAAATCCACCTAAAAAAAAGTTAAAGCAAATTCATGAGATTGTAAAATAAGGTCATTTGAATAAATATTCGTTCACCGTAGAATACAATGATGGAGCATAAGTTAAAAAAGATCCATTAATTAGAAAACAATAATCACATTGATACATGCTTCACTAATCTCGTGCTCGCCCGACGTGATGAGAATTTCTCGAGAACTGGGATGTAACATGGAATAGAACTGGCAACACTTCAATTTATTATTAAAATGATTAATTTGTGAATCAGGCGCGCATTATTACGTGCAAGTGAGGTCCCACACGTTTTTTTTCCTATCGATAAATTATTACATACACCCCAACAATATGATAAAATTTTAAACTAAAATTAATAAAGTGCATAATGTTAAATATTTGTAAAAAATATGAACATTTGTATTTAAACTGAAAAAAAATTATGTGAAAACTAACGAATTTTTTGTGTGTAAATTAATAAAATTGTGTGATTTTTTTAGTACATAGTGATGAACATTTTTATTTAAACTGATAAACATGTATGTCAAGTGTATACCACAAGGTGCCCGTGATGCACAGTATAATGTGTGGTGTCTAGAGGAAGTTATTAGGTACATCCGGCTGTACAAAGTAAGGTACTCATTTTTCAAACGAACGAATGAACATTATTGTGTTAAAATATAATTAACATTTAGTAACAAACAAATGAATGTTTAGTTAAAATCTCTAGTAATAAGTAATGAACTTAAAGTGAAAAAAGTAACGAATGTGATCTTAAAAAATAATGAACATTAAGTAGCAAATAAATGAACACTCGATTATACATTAATGAACTCTCAATAGTCTAGTATCATGTCATGTACACTAATATGTACAGTATAATAGCTAGTGGCTAGTGACAAATTATTACATACACCCTAATGTACGTAGCTACATACACTTGGGTGAACTTTTTTAAGTTCAAATTGTTGAACTTGTGTGTATATCCATAAATATATGTGTTGAAGCTATGGACCTTTACATTTAAAATGATGAACTTTTGCGTGAGTACTAACAAACTTTTTGTGTTTAAATTGATAACTTTATCTAGTACCAACAGATGATGACGTTATATTGTACACCTAGAGTACCTTGCACCATACACCTAATACAAAAGTTTATCAACTTATACATAATGTTCATTGGTTGGTACTAGAAAATTCACTAAAGTTTATCAATTCAAACACAAAAAATTCATCAATTTTCAATCAAAAGTTCATCATTTTGAATACAAAGGTTCATAGTTTTGACATGCGTATTTATTGGTATACACACAAGTTCATTAATTTAAATTTAAAAATTCATCCCAGTGTATGTAACTACATACACTGGGATGTACGTAATAATTTGCCGTATAATGGCTGGTATCTAGCAGGAAATTATGTAACTACATTAGGATGAACTCTTAAGGTAAAATTGATGAACTTGTGTATATGATGTCAAATATATTTATAAAAATTATGAACATTTGTATTTAAGTTGATGAACTTTTGAATGAAAACTAACGAACCTTTTTTGTTTAAATTGATAAATTCTTTTGATATTTTTAGTACAAAGTGATAAATATTTTTGTTTAAAATAATGAACATGTGTGTGAAGTATATATCTCAAGATACTTCAGTGTACAGTATAATGGCTGATGTCTAGCGACTTGGGCCTTTTATGTGTGGGCTTTGGTTGAAGAATGCTCTGATCCAATATGTTATTATGTCCAAAATTAACTTATAGATTATAAGAGTCACTCGTACGTGATGATATATAATAATTATATGTGATGATATATGACAGTTATACGTGATGATATATGGTATTTATACCTGATGATATATAACAAAAAATTAGAATTTAGGGTTTACTTTTCCATTTTAGGGTTTAGTTTTATATTTTAGTGTTTAGTTTTTTATTTTTAGGGTTTAATATTTCATTTTAAGGTTTAGTTTATTATTTTTTTTAACTTAATTTTTCATTTTAGGGTCTCGGCAAGAATTTATCATTCTATCAGTTATATGTGATGATATGTGGTAGTTATATGTGATGTTATTCTTTCTTATGCCCGAACACTGATATATGATAGAAATTTAAATTTAGCGTTTAATATTCAATTTCAGGATTTAGTTTTTCATTTTAGTAATTAGTTTTTTATTTTTAGGGTTTAATTTTTTGTTTTATATTTATTTTTTTAATTCTAGAATTTTAAATTTTAAATTTATAATTTCAATTATTTGTGATGATATGTATCAGTTATATGTGATGACTAGTTTAATACTCGTGTATTACACGGGGTTTATCAAAACATAAATATAAAAAATATTTGCGATAATTACAAATTTTTATGTAAAATGAGAAATTCAAATGATGTATTCTCAACCCTTGTCTTGTACATGTCTAATTTATTTATTAATTATTATAATTATTAAATTTTTATTTTCATACTTAGATTCAATTCGTTAATAATTTTATTTACATACTTATAAAAAATCAAAAGAAGTCACATTCTAAACTCGTGCCTAATCTCTATTTATTAATTATTATTACGTTATTTTGTATTGTAATGTTTAGATTAAATTCGTTAATAATATTACTTACATACTTTGAAAACCTAAACGGATGTCATACTCTCAACTCGTGTCGCATTGTAACGATGTCTAATTAATATTTAATAATAATAATAATTATTATTATTATATAATTTTATGTTTTTATGTTATATTGAATTCATTGGCAATATTTAGTTACATACTTAGATTATTTCAAATAAATCTTAATTTACCTATATAGAATATTTAAAATTACAAAACTAAAATTATATTAATATTTAGGAAAACTCTACGGTGCTTTAAGGGCGCCATGCCCCCCACCCCTCTACATTTATAATCATAGATCTCTTAATATAAAAAGTCTAAAATTGATCTAATGGTTCCTATTAAATCACACTAAGTGAAGAATGGTGTCGTGAAGGCACCGTAGAAGTTCCTTAATATTTATTATAAACACTACTTATTTAATAATTTCATAATAACTTTTCAATTAAAATTATATCTTATGTATTTATCTTTTAATTAAAGTATCTAACTTAGATCTTTTCTACTAATTTTATATGACTTATTTGTATTTCATATTAGGAGAATAAAAGAAAAATATTGAATTAGACAAAATATAATAAAAGAAAATTATTAAATTAGGCAAAAATAATAAAATAAAAAGATTAAATTAGGTGAGATACAATAAAAGGGAAATATTAAATTAAGTAGATATTAGGCTAAGATGAAACCTAAGTAACCGAAATACCAGAACTTTTTATTTGCCAAACAAAGTATGCGAAGTAGACACACGCATATTATGCGGGATTTGGAAAGAGTAATATTCATTAAAATTACCAAAAGAATAATATTGAAAATGGTACATACAAATCGTAACATTCATTGTTTTGTTTTCACAATAAATAATTCTTACACATAAATCAGAACATTACTTGTTCT
Organism: Phtheirospermum japonicum; assembly: GCA_014905375.1. NCBI lineage: Eukaryota > Viridiplantae > Streptophyta > Magnoliopsida > Lamiales > Orobanchaceae > Phtheirospermum > Phtheirospermum japonicum. The sequence goes on from BMAC01000773.1 coordinate 511,437, forward strand.
AATTGCAGTAAGACTGGTTTTCAGAATTTAGAATTTTGCAAGTTTTTTACCGTGGGTCACGAAATTAGTTGTGACATATCAAGAACATTATTTGTTCTAATCACAGTAAGACTGATTATCAGAATAGATAATTTTACATTAAATCACGAAATTAGTTGTAAATCATATCAAAATACATTAAACTTGACGGGTAAACCCGTATAAAATAGAGTTTGAAAAAATATAAAATATACAACACTCGCGTGTTACATGTGAATATGTATATAAAAATTTAAATTTTATAAGACACTGATAATTTTATTGAGAAAATATCGTGCATCTAACTTGTAGTAGATGTAATTTTTTATTTTTTTTTGCCTAAGATACTAACTTGTTCATGCAGATATATAATATATGTATCAATGCATCATATTTGAATTAGATAAAGAGATTTAGAATATATTTAATATTTATTTTTCTAGGCATAATAATTTTTTATTACTATTAGTATTATGTTATCTTTTTTGTTTTTTGTTTGGTGTAACAATAGTTTTTCATATATATTTTTAATATTATTTTTAATTTATTATATTGGGATTAGATAAAAAAATTTAAGTTTATATTTTTATATTTATTTCCCTTTTGTAATAACTTTATATAACTCATATTTTTCTTATATAAATATTTAGAATTATAATAAAATTATTTTAATTTTTATTTGTAAATAAAAATTAATTCAACTTATATAGATTTTTTTCTAATTAGATATAAATTTTTTATATTTTTATATTAGAAGAATAAAAGTAAGATATTGAATTGGACAAAATATGTTACAGAAAATATTATAATTGGTAAGATGTAATAAAATAAAAATATTGAATTAGGCAAAATATAATATTAGGAAAGTATTAAAGTATGTAAATATATAAAAAAGAAAAATACTAAATTAGGTTAATATTAGGCTCGGATGACACCGAAACACCAGAATTTTTTTCAAAGCTAACGAAAGAATCAGACACATAGGATAGGAGGATTTTGCATTGATATATAAGGGAGATATGTATCAATTATATATGATGATATATGTCAATTATATACGATCAGGGTGCACTTTGCAAAGTGCACCTGGGTCCATGGTATGCTCTCAAGAGTAAAGAAAAAAAGAAAAGGAGAATTTAATAATGAGACACTCGCCTGTATTATATTACCTATACTTTTGAGCAAGTGAATGATACTTTTCATTATAAAAAAATCAAGATTTAGACAAATGCTTAAAGAACAAAAATCAATACTTCTCATGGCAAGAGCAATACTTGCGTTTTACAGAAAGTCATTATTATGGATAAACTTATACATCATTCATTTTAAAAACCAATTCATTTCTTTCAAAAGCCCTACTTCTCAATACAATCATAACAAAAATCATTACTACGCATTTCTATACATTTCCTTCCAAAGATTTTATTGCTTTTTGATTTTCTCAGGTGGGTGTTAACAAGCAGGTAGTCTCACCTCGATTACAATGTTCAGCTAGCATAGCACAAATTTCAAATAAACTAAAAAGGCAAGAAAAGCACTAAAGGTGCCATTTTTGGCAGTGTTCTAAAAATCCCTTACTTAGTGCATCTCCAGTGGGATGTCAATTGAAATAGATTTTTTGCAACATAAGCATCTTCAATGAGATATCAATTGAAGTAGATTTTTTGCCACATAAACTTAAAATTCTTATGTGTCAAAAAAAAAATGTAGACAATGTCTAGCACAACGTCTACATTTAGATGATGTGCTAAACATTGTCTATTTAACAATTTACCTTATTTATTCACCATTAATATTAATTTATTTATTTCTCTCTCCTCTCCACCAATAGTAGTTAAGTATTTTACACAATTCAAATTTACCATTGAAGAAGATTTCTAAGTATTTATAATATATTTGACATGTCGTTGGGAAAGCATAATGTCACATGATGCTGTTATAGGTGTAATCTAAATCTATAATAGTAATAATATTATATTTGGTTTTATTAATTATCTCATTCCAAATTTATCACACTCCTTAAAACAAATAAACAAAAACACATTATTTATATTTAAAAAAAAAATATATATATATATATATATATATAGAACCTAGACCACCTAACATCGCGACCACCAAACTACCGGAGAGCCTAGAAGGGCCAATTTGGTCAAAATTGCAGTGCCCCGAGACCGCCTTGCTCTATTTTAGAACAGTGTGACTAGGGGTTCANGTTAAAGAATGTAAACAAACTTCTTCTCATTTACAAAATACTATAAACATATTTTCGAACTCAGGTGCACCTTACCCCTAGCCTTTTATATTTCAATTGAATGAAGCAGACAATTAGCAAACACAAAAACATGATTTATTTATTTTTGTTATATTTTTTCTCGCCTACATATTGTGAGAATCACTTTGTTATAATGTTTGCAAACACTCCATTATACGTGTAACTGGTAAAAGTTGAAACACAGGTATAGTACCCAAGATATAAAAATATAATTGAAAGCTCTAGCAATCTTGTGTCAAACGAGTAACTAAACATTTTCAAGAGAATTGCACAGAAAGAACTTGAAGAAAGAAGAGGAAAAAATGAAAAGAAAAAACAAAACAGCTTACATTATATTGTAACAACTAACTGCAGAAAAAGGATTTCACAAAAGGATCATCATCACATGTATGTTTAGGACCAAAATTTGCAACTATATTAATCCATGGAAGAGTGAGTTTTGAAACCAATTTAGCAAACTTATTACCCCCTTCCCACCCTGAATTTAAAACTCAAGGGACACAAACCGATAAACCTACAAATATTAATGTTATTTTATTTGTATTTATTTTTATTTAACAAAAGCAATAGTGTGGCACATGCAATATCTCAAATTCGAACCCCCTTGCCACCACCAATTATACAATATATGTGCATCTATACCAATGCTTTTATTACATTCATCTAAAATTTCTCAATCATTTGAAATTAATACGTATTGAATTTCAAATGTTCACCTTTCATCTAACACATCAAAACCACGTAAGGTTTCAAAGTCATCCAACAGTTGCAACAATCATCATAACATTCAAAATGCAACGACTCTTACATTTGGTATAAAGATCGCACCATCCTTACTCTATGGATGTCCAAAAAAGGACATCTCACTAATACACTTTTAGCCTTAGACACACCAAGTTAAATGTCCAAATCTAACTTAGATCTGAGACAAAATGCTTAGATCTAGACTGGATTTGATCCAACTTTGTATTTTCCTCGCTCGCTCGCCTTCATCACTTTGTTAAGACCTTAAAAGATATAAATCACCTCTATAAAGTAAATAGAGGCTGGATGACAAAACCTAACCTAAAATATGTAAATAACCAATGCATTCTGCATATTTATTACACTTTCATTCTATCAAAAGTAAGATGACATTTAGAAAATACAATTAGATAAAGTGAGAAGAAAAAGGGAAATGGAAAACTTTTAAATTTGCATTAACTATCCTCATAAAATACTAGTTAACTTATTGTAGAATACAATTTCAAAATATCATAATATTTAGAAGATATAAAATCTCACGAGAAATAACTACAAAGTCGTCCCAAAAATTATTTTTAAAAAAAAATTGTACATATTCGAACAAGCTTCAGCAGATATAAAATTTACTAATTTCGCATAACAAATGCATTACGAGTAATAATGAATCTCTGTCAATTTTTTTGCGGATTTTTGACCTTTTTGTTAAGAGAGAAATAGAATCTATATGCAAGAAGGCAACAAACATCCAGCAGCACAAATGATGTCTCGGAACTAATGGTTGCATTTGAATGGAAGAATTCGGATTTGAAGCGAGTATTTGAGGAGAGGGTAACATGAATCTAAAATCCACCACAATGACTTGAAATCTAACTCAAAATAAGAGTTCTAGGATTTGAAATTAGGTATTTTTGAGATTATCTAAACAAAGTCAATGGATTTGTTACTATGGACAGGGGTGCGCATTTGGTTCGACCAAATCAAAATTCTGATTAAGTCGAGATTTCAGTCAACCAAATTTACAAAAAGAAAATAGATATGAATATAATCGATTCTATTCCATTTATATCAAACTTCCTTTCGATTTTTCAGTCCAATTTTCGGTTAACCGAATTTTTATTAAAAAATTTTATGAACAAATTAAGACGATAAAAAGAAATATTTAACCCCCTCCATTTTGTCCTATCATCTGTTCAAGGTTTAGGCACACCAATGTTCTGAGAACCCGGCCGGGAATTGGTCACCTCACCGGTCTAATTCTCCCCTAAAATCGTCTGCCAATATAACCAGTCAACGACCGGTTGCACCGGTGAAAACCGGTCATTTTTTAACCTTTTTTTACATTTTTTTTTTATTCTTTAATGTAATTCAATATAATTTTAACATATATAAAAACACATTTAAACATTTCTCACATGTATCAACTATTTTGTCAATTAATTTAGTCATTTATATTAATTAAGTTTTTTAAAATACTGATTTTTGGTGTTTTTATATTTATTTATTTATTTATTTTAATATTATATAATATTTAAAAATATAAATTAATAACCACGGGTTCGGCCATGGTCAAACCTGTGAACCCATTGAAGCTTTACTTCACCAGTTCGATGACAGGTCAGGTTTTCGGAACCTTGATGCACGCAGAATAAGAATGTCATCTATTGATATAATTGTTGGCACAAATGTGGCCTATTTTACCTTTTTCTAGATTAACTCAGTATATGGAATTTATTACTCCGCATCCAAAATCCCAATAAAACTCATTGGTCTACCTAACTTAGGTAAAGTGGAAGATATATACCATTAATTACACCTACATAATCAAGAAAGGAATAATTCTCTTCGGTTTTCTAGAAATGACCAATAGAGTGAAACAAATTTTGTTGAATGATAGAGCGAAAAGGAGAAAATATAAAAATTACAAATGCACTTTTTTATTTCTGTCATTAGTTTGGTGAGCAAAAAATAGTGTAAAAATGACATAACTACAAAAAGTCTGGTAAAAATAATATATGGAAATGTATAAAAAGTATAAAACTGACCGAAACCAAAATCTGAAACTGAACCACAAAATAAAAAACCAGAAACCAAGCCTACATTTTTATTTGGTTTTGGTGCAAATCAAATTTTCCATATCAGTTTGGTCCGGGTTAGACGATTAATTGAGTTGTGTCTGTACCCCTGATTATGGATTTGAAATCCTTAGCTTCAAAACTATTAATGCAAATGAATCTAAGAGAATCTATCTATGTTTAGACAAGACCACGAGACAAAAGATTTAAGTAATGTTAAGGAAGCTCTATCTGCATCCAGGTAAAACTAATAATATAATTAAATAGAAAATATCTTTCTCTATCACTAATAAATAAAAAACCGCAATTAGGATAATAAAAGATTATGAACTCATTGTTAAAAATTAAAAATTAAAAATTAAAAAATAAAAAAAAAATAGAAAAGCACAAGTTATGTTAAACTCATTTTGGTACTTTATATCTGTAAAAGTAGAAGGAAAGAAATATTTTACAAAATCCTTGCTAGGTCAAGATACGAGTATCGAAACCCCATGACCGGGATCAGAACAGATCCAGCCCAACTTTATCTAATTGGTGTTACTAAATTAGATACTCTCTAAACTAAAATCCAAAATTTCAAATGACGTAGGTTTATCCAATGAGTTTCCAAAAATAAAAAGACAATCCAAGAATAAACATAACTTCGTGAAAATAAATCAGCTTTATTATTATTGGTCTACTAGTAAAATAAGATCCAATTATCGCTTGCATGAACTAAAAGCAATCAAGGTCAATACTGAAGCAAAAAATAATTTTTTTCTTCCCCAAGAAATTCCATTTCACATTGCAACCTCAGGGTACACAGAGCAAAAGGCTACAATATACATTCATAACAAGTTTGGGTTCTACAACATGCTTTGGACGAGAATATTGCCCTTGCAACTAAACAAAGATTCATTAATATTTCGATAGGAATCTAAAACAACATTACGGCAAAATAGAGTAGGACATATATAATGAAGTAGCTTTTTTACGAATTAAACACTACCAACCTGAGTGTATGCTCAAGCTTAACCAACCATTTCGGAAGCTTTCATAATTTTGCTGTTTTCCTCTTTTATCACTTTGAGCATAGGGGGCATTCTAGTAATATTCCATGCACTACCTGTCATCACAAAGAAATTTCTATCACGTAAAGTACACCTCTCATCCCCTATAAGAAAATAAGGCAAGTGCTTATAAAAGAGGAAAAAGACAGTGTTATAGTAACGATTTTATTATATTTCTAATTGTTCAAGCTTTTATTCCTTTTGTGAGCATTTAATAAACCCGACGAACTAATAGAATTCAAAATAGAAACGTCCTTCACTCTATTCCAACATGAGATATTTAAGATCTATGCCACATAATCGTCCACATTTTCGGCAAAAAGGGGTTCAGTATGCCTATGGAGAAGACATAACAATATTTCAAGCAATTTGTCCAAGTGAATATCGTTCGGAATCATGTTAAATGCAAAAGGAAATAAAAGGAAATTAATGCATCGAAAGGAAGTGGTGAAAATCAAAGGAATGCTAGATTCAGGGCATTACATCGATAGAGTCAACAAGAGGAATTAAACAGTTCTCTAACTCGGAATCATAATGAATGTTGTATGCAGTTATCATCAATGCTATCTAAAAACATAATCTAACCTTTATATCAAAAATCTAACTCAATAAAGCATTATTCTCCACTCTGTGACAACGTTTATAATTTATTTATTTTTTAATTAGCTCAATCTACATCTACTTTGTTTCTTCATCCACTCTTTATTGGGAAGACACAAGAAACTGAGTTTTGACGAGAAGTTGAGTTCACAGCTAGGTTTTCTGTTCATATGTTAACTGAAATACCAACAGTCACTAAAATTACAAAGAAAAAAACAAACTTAAAAATCATCATATTTATGGAAACAGATTTATAACTAGTGATTATCCTTAAATGGACACACCAGTCTCAACTCTTCCATCGTAGCTTTGATATGGAACTTCAACCATTGGTCTTGGGACAGGACGTTCACCAAAGTCTTCGGGAAACCTTTCGAAATCAGGACCAAAATTGAACTTAACGACACAAGCTGGTTCGTTCGGAAGAGTGTACATTGAAGCAGCAGGGTAGTAACAACCGCCAAAAAGATCTGTGTAAGCAACACCCTGGCATATTCCATTTTTGAAATACGATATCTCACTTCCTGCACGCCACAAGTAAAATAGTTCATGCAGAACTCAACAGAGCGTCATTGTAACAATAGAATTGTGAGTAAGGACTAAAAGTTTCTATAACGATAAATGTACTGCTTTATATTAGCACCAGTATAATTTCAAAAGTAACTGTAGTGTAAATTTTGAGCAATAAATGTGGCATCATTAGAAATATTCTGTGTTCAACGGGAAATAAAAATAAAAAGTTAGATACAGATTCTTATTCTACAGTTCTACTATGTCCAAAAAAAATTCCATGACAGCCTCCTGATGGCCCTATTTGTATTTTTTCCATAGTTGGAACCTTGTTAAACTGAAGTAGTTTTAAAAAAAAAAGGATCAAAATGTGCCCCTGTTCACATACACATAATAGTGGCACGATTTACTACGGTAAAAAGGAATGAAGTGTAAGTCAATGTAACCACGATCCAATAAAAGCCACTTTTCATGAATTTTACTAACACACACAGTGGTACTTGCATATCACAGAGCACGAGACATCTTTTAGCAGAAGATTTTACAAATTAATTGCGAGTATCATTGAGTGAGAGAAAGGAGACAACTCTAATTATATATTCTTTTACAATGATTGGGATCCATTCTATTCCTAGATTACTGTCACCGTGGATTAATATTCCCTATAGGAAGTATATTGCTAGAGCATCAGATAATGGCAAGAAATGATTTCATCAAGAGCAACAAGCCAGCAACATGGACTGCTACACTCAGCCAAGAGACTACTAGAGTAGAGATAAACCAATAAGTTATACATTCACAAATTTAAGAGTCCATAACAAACTAAGAGATAATCACAAAAATCATAATCTAAGAATATTCACAATATTGCCATGATGGAAAATTTCAGCTTATTCATTCCAACTATTGATTTATCTGAATTTGCCTGACAACATTACTTCCTTTATATGGCTTAGCCTGCTGAATGTCTTCTGGTTATCAGCCAACAAAATTTCAAGGTAATATCTTCTGGTTAATCGGATTGCATTCCAAGATGAAATCGCACACAAGTTTCTCCCTATTGTAAGGTTTTTCCTCTTATCATGCAGATTGCATCCACTTAATTATACAGTTACTTAAGAAAATTGACAGAAACAGAATCAACTTGAAATTAAGACATCAAATGCAACAAATTAGACTTTTCACTAATCACTAAGGCAATAATCAATCAATATATGGATTCATTTTCATCCTCCCAAAATAAAGCCAGACACACATAACGTTCTCCACTACATATCCTCCAAAACAATTTTCTATTTCTCCGAAACAAATCAAACCTCCTAATCATTGCACTCCAAATACTACCCCAATAAAACCAAACATTCACCCTTTCTACAATACATGTCCCGAGAACACTTCCCCGTATCACCTTTTCCCCCTAAACACACATTCCCTACCATTGAAGACAAATGATAATGATACATAAAAATAAGTCAACAGAAATTGGTGTTCTTGAACTAAAAGCCAATTTACAGCTACAGCTCAAGCAGGAGGCTATTTTACACCTAGAATAATGTCAACAATAGCAAAACTATTGGCATGTAGTCATTCCCACAGAATTTAAGCATACGTCAATTTTAGAGACCTCAAATTCATTATTAAACTCGTGATTGATAAATTTAGCTAAACAAAAGGACTAAATGTCAATCTCCATAAACAAATTCGAGAAAGCCCCATGTATAAACAAAATCATGAATCATTCTTCAGCGCACTACAAACACATATTCATATGCATAAGACACTCTACTCGCATAAGCTAAAGTTCTCACTATTATATAATGAACTCATAAATGCACAACCAAGTATAACCAAATATTAACTACCTTAAAGCAGAATAAAGTGCACGACGGTTCAAACAAGTATTAGGATTGCACACAAATTTATAAGACGAGTTCGACTGAAAATAATGAAGCACTCACCCGGCACGACTTTTGCCTCCTCCTTGGCATCAGGAGCACAAACATATCGCTGCCCCTTGTGCCAAACCAAGCGCTGAGGACTAGGTGCGTAGGACCCACCATCCGGCAAACTAATATAAAACCCTATCACATCACCTTCTTTATAACCTGCATCCCCATACTTCTCTCTCGATGCCTTGTGCACTTTAATCCCATCAATATCCCTGTAACCATAACTATTACCGTCATATCCAACAGGAGCCTGCAAATCCCCTTTCTCGGTCGACCACCCCAACCTCGTGTGCCCCGTCTCTCCCAAATGCACCACTTTAATCTCAAAGTACCATGCACCCTCGGTCACTCCCCGGGTAGCCCTCACCATTCTGTAACCCTTTGTGCTGCTTGCACTCAGCCTGTCCTCGCTCAGTTCGACCTTTTCTGCTTTGTAAACCTTCGAGAGGCATATCTTTAAGTCCGGGCTGTCATCGTTCTTGTCGGGGAATCTAGGGATTGGGGCAATCAGCACTTTATCCTCAATGGAGGCATCGACATTGTTGGCGCCCTTGGTGTTATGATTGCCATTGGATGCGTGCTTGGTCTTTTTCTTTCCCTTCCTGGAGGTGGTACTCCACACGTCCTTATTTTTCTTCTTCGATTTCTTTGCCGTTTTGGCGGCAGGCGGGGGCATTTCAGTACTTTCAGGTTCGGATGGTTTGGGATCCGGCAAGTCGGAGAGCTGCTTTTGCTTCTTCGGAGGGGGTCCTTCTTCTTCTTCGGCTCCTTCCTCTTCGTCAACAGCTGTTTCTAAAGGCGGATTAGGGGAGTTTAGGGTATCGATTTGGTCGGTCTCCATGGCTTGCGGGGTTCCAGACGAGGAAATCTCGCTGGGCGAAACATCTCCGACGGCAGCCATTTTGGCGGCGGGCAGACTTTCGTTCTGAGGCGGCGGAGCAATAGCGTCAGCGGGCGGAGGTATTTCTGTAATTTCAGATACTGAGTGTTTGGGTCCCGGCAAGTCGGAGAGCTGATTTTGCTTCGTCGGAGGGGGTCCTTCTTCTTCGTCCCCTTTTTCTACGTTGCCATATGTTTCTAAGGGCGGATTAGAGGAATATATTAGGGTAGCGAGTTGAGAAATTTGGTCGGTTTCCATGGCTTGCGGGGTTCCGGACAAGGAAATCTCACCGGACGAAACATCGACGGCGGCCGTTTTGGCAGCGGGCGGACAATCGATCTGGGGCGCCAGAGGGATTGCGTCAGCGGGCAGGGGTATTTCGGTAATTTCAGGTTCTGAGGGTTTGGGTTCTGGCAAGTCGGAGTGCTGCTTTTGCTTCTTCGGAGGGGGTCTCTCTTCTTCGGTTCCTTCTGCTTCCTCGCCAGCTGTTTCTAATGGCGGATTAGGGAAATTTAAGGTATCGCGTTGATCAATTAGGTCGGTCTCCATGGCTTGCGGGGTTCCGAACAATGAAATCTCGCCGGACGAAACATCTCCGACGGAGGCGGTTGGGAGCCCTTCCTTAATTACGCTCGATTGATTGTTTTCCAGCAGCTCGGGCTTCGAAGCCGATATAAAAACGGTAGAAGCGGTAGGGATGTCGGCGGATCCTCCGTCGAGGACGGCGGGGGTCTGCAGCGGCGGAGTGGAAGCTTCACTGGTATCTCCGTCCTCATCGTCTCTATATGCGGCCCGAAGTGAGTCCATTAGAGTGATTGATCAAAAAGGAAGAAATAAATGGTTTTTCGGAGAACAAAACAAGGAAGGATACTCTGGAATGGATATGAAGTCGAGCAAACCCACTGTATGTACTATCGACTATCGAGGATACTCCAACATTTTTTATTGACATAATTTCAAGCGAATTTCTTTTTGGGAAAAAAAATTTTTGCCCCCATTCTTTTTTCCCTCTCAAACAAGTCAGTTTTTTTTTTTTTTTTGGTAAACTCTCTCAATTATTTTAGGATGTTAAGACCAAAAAAAATAGGGAAAATTCTCATTTATTATACTTCTATTGTAATTAATTGTCAAATATTTTAATGAATTTTTTTTATTCCATTTAATTAAAATTATAATTTAAATTATCAAAACTACTTCTACACCTAAAAAATTAATAATAATAATAATAATAATAATGGAGTATGGAATTTTTTGCTTAATGTGTAATGAGTAGTATGAAATTATGCTCGTTGCAGTATGTATTTTTGTTTTGAGAATATTGTGTAGTATGAAATTATCTCGTGCAATTTAATATAAAACTTGACAGTCCAATCTAAAATTTTGAAAAAAATTTGCATAATGTAGTTTGTAATCTTGTAGGGTTAGTATGTAATTTGATAATAATATTATTAATTTTAAAATGTTATAGTATTTTTATTAATTTTTTGAATTTTAGTAGAGTTATGAATTTGATAATGGTAGTATGAATTTTAAAATATAATAGTATGTAATTTAATAATAGTAGGATGAATTTAAAATATAGGGGACTTCTACGGTGCCGTGAAGGTACCATTCCCCACTTAATTAGAACTCTTAGATTTAAAGTAGTTATAGATAATGATAAGATCTAAGGGATGTAAATGCAGGGGGGCTAGGAGGTATGGTACCTTCACGGTACTGTAGTCATTTCCTAAAATATAATAGTAAGAAGTTTTATTGATTTTGTGAAATTTTAGTATGAAATTCACAATACCAGTTTGAATTTCATATATAGCGTGAAACTGAAATTTAGAAATATAAAGTTGTGAAAAATAATATTGTATTTTAGTGTGACATATTTCATAAAATAATTACATAATATAGTATGAAATATCACGGCGTATATTGATATTTTTTCTATAATGATTAAGATTATAAAAATTAGTAGTATGGAATTCCGACTGTAGTATGAAAATGCACAGTGTAGTATGAAATTCGTCGTTACCGGTTGGTGACAATGATATGAAAATGTTAGGTAATAATAGTATGAATTTTGGTTATATTAAATGTTGAATAAAGAAAAAAAAATTGAAAGGAAAAAAAAATCATTAATAAGGGTAAAGTAGTATTGTTATGTAGTAGTTTAGATTAAATGGGAAGATAATTGACTATATGGGAAGTTAATATTTTCATTAGAGTATTTGGGATAAAACATTTATCTATTGGATCATATGGGAATTGCCCCAAAAAAATATTCGGTAGGCTTTAAAATTCTTCCCTATTTTTTATTAAAGTTCTGAGTTTCACACGATTTATTGAGTGTTTATACTGAAAATTCATTTGATTGCTTATCGACAAAATTAAATAAATAATATATATTCAAATGAAAATTTACAAAATAAGGTAGATTCCATAAAAATTAAGAAAATATATCAAAACACCGTTGTTATACGCTCAAATTAAAAGAAATAAAACGCAGTTGCCGAATAAAAAAAAGAGAGAGACACTTATGAATCGAAAGAAATAAGAGTATGTCTCCTGTGTGACGGCCACACGGATCGTTTTTCATGTGACAGAATCCATGGCCCAACCCATCAGCCGACCCGTATAAGAAAATATAAATTCTAATTTCTGAAAGAAAAAAAAAAAACAAAACAAAAAACTCATCCTTTTTCGCTCTCTCTCCCCTGGCTATATACAAGAAAAATTCTCAACTATCAATCTTTGCCGAAAATCTCACCGCACAACCATCAATACGTCGGGCATAGAAAATCGGCACTTGGAACGATGCAGTCGACCACCTCTCCTTCACCTTCGATTGCCAACCCATTTCCTTCCCCATATGGAGTGCAATAACGTTTTCACCTGTCATCGCAAAAAGGGGCGGCGGCAGCAACACCATATCCTTGAAGTTGACGGATGTTCAAAATATTACCTACAGTCGCACAGTAAGAATCGGTAATCCTTGACTATTAGGCTATAAAAGATTGTTATTTTGCCCATATTGAATTAGGGTTCGAATTTCGTTCCCTAACATTTAAATGCATTTTGGGGCAGCAAGATGAAATTGGGAGTGTCAATAGCGGTTCTTGAAAGTGATAATGAATTTACAAGTTTTAGCGTGTTTTTGGTACTAATTTTGAAATTTCATAACTTTGTGGGCACGAATTGTAAACTCTCGAATAGTTTGAATTCAATGCAATGTTGTTGCCATTGTTACACACTCCATCAGACCAAAATACTAAATTCTTATAATTTCAAATCGTCGTTGCTTGCAAATGATTAACCCTTCCGAATCTCCATCTTTGGTTTTAAGAGTCTTTTTTCACAATTTTCTTAGAATCCAGTTGCTCGAGCTGAATTAGAGATTTTCATTCTGAGATTATGCGTTGATGTAAAATGTGGTACTTGTGGAAAATTTTCTACTATTTTTTTTTTGTTGTTGTTGTTGAACTTTCATTTAATTTTTTATTATTTGGAGTAGTGTAATGCTTTTGGTTTTCTCGAGAAGATGGTTTTTTTTTTAAACCTAAGGTTCTACTAATATCATATCCATTTTTCAATCAATTAGTCTAGGTTGTATTTTTTGTCTTCTATTTATATTCCTTTTTTTTTCATTATGTCATTATCAGGTTTTGGTAAAAATACATTCTGAATTAATGAAGCATTTGAGGTTTAATTAAAAGCTACGAGGAGGAGTTTTGGGTGAAACTATGAAATGAATGTTAAATAAAGATGTCAAGCATTAGAGCTCCAACGATTATAAAAGCCACAACCCTTCTGTTAGTTCTTCTTCTTCTTTTTTTATTTATTTATTGTTGCTTTGCTGATTGTCCAATACTTTAACCTGTCGGGTTGTTGTTAAATGTTGGCCAATAACTGAGAAAGAATGTGGTCGAGATATAGCAAGAGTGCACATTGACAAGGTTAGATATGTTGCGCCTGGAACCCAATGACTGCAGCCCAGGTAATGACGATAGTATCGGGTTTGCTATTGTATCCGCTCGATACAGTGAGGAGGCGAATGATGATAAAACTGGGGTTGGAGACCGATGTACCTGGATTTTTGGAGAAAAACATATAGGATTGAAGAGCTTTGTTTGTTTTATTGTTTGGGACTCGATGGATTGTGGATGAACTACTTAAATAATCTTAGATGATCTCGTAATGTTCCGTACACATTGACGTTCATGTAAAAGTGATTGCTCAAAACGTGTCACTTTTGACCTAAAATTATCACTTTTACGTTAATGTAAAAGTGATAATTTTTAGTACAAAAGTTACAAGATTTATTGAAAAAGTGACACTATTTTATTTTAAGTGAAATATTCGATTACAATATAAAATGTAAAAAATGATAATGTTAATTGAAAAAATGACGTTGTTACATGTTAATATAATTGTTTGACGATATAGCAACTCTTTTTCTGCAAAAATCAAAAGTGACACTTTTTTTTTGATAAAATTGACATATTTTGGTGCAAATGTGACAGTTTTTTACAAAAGAAATAAATAAAAATAACGATTACTATCAACTATCAGAAAGTGACACTTTTTATTTATAAAGTGACAGTATTATAACTTGACTACTATAATTTGTGTAGCAACTCTTTTTCTGCAAAAAATCAAAAGTGACACTTCTTTGGACAAAAGTGACATATTTTGGTGCAAATGTGACAGTTTTTTTAAAGGAAAAAAACCAAAAAATAATGATTACTATCAACTATTAGAAAGTGACACTTTTTATTTATAAAGTGACAGTAATATCTTAAAAAGTGACATTATTATAACTTGACTACTATAATTTGAGTAGTAACTCTTTTTCTGCAAAAAATCAAAAGTGACATTTTTTTTGGACAAAAGTGACAGTTTTTTACAGAAAAAAAAAATAACGATTACTATCAACTATTAGAAAGTGACACTTTTTATTTGTAAAGTGACAGTAATATAACTTGACTACTATAATTTGTGTAGCAACTCTTTTTCTGCAAAAAATCAAAAGTGACACTTTTTTGGACAAAAGTGACATATTTTGGTGCAAATGTGACAATTTTTTTAAAGAAAAGAAAAACAAAAAATAACGATTACTATCAACTATTAGAAAGTGATACTTTTTATTTATAAAGTGACAGTAATATCTTGAGAAGTGACAATATTATAACTTGACTACTATAATTTGTGTAGCAACTCTTTTTCTGCAAAAAATCAAAAGTGACACTTTTTTGGACAAAAGTGACAAGTTTTACTGAAAAAGTGACAAGTTTTAGTGCAATATATTATATTTTAAGTTAAATAATTAATTATAATTTAATGTGTAAAAGTGACAATAATAAGTGGAGAAGTGACACTTTTTAGTACAAATGTGACAATTTTTAGCGAATAAGTGATAATATTTCTGCACAAAGAAAACATAAACATTCAATATAACCCAAATAATACATAAAGCCTAGCATACAATGAAAACAATTTGGCATCACCATACAACAAATTTCAAAGTGACAACAAATGGAAGTAGCATTGAATTGTCAATTACAAGTATTTGTTTAATTTAAACAAAGACAAATTTCAACAATAATTATTAATACACAAACTAGATATGACACAACAAGGAAACATAAAGTACTTAAAAATCATTCTACTTTATGAAATTAAGAGACAACACTGTAGTCATATTCTCAGGCCAGAACACGTGGAGAGTTCGGGTTCATTGCAAATATCRGATAATAACTGACCTATCAGAGACGAACACTGGCCAGAACACTCCAACAYACGTAAGCATTRGCACTGTAATCTAAACACCTTGTGCACTGTTTCAACCTTCACCCTTAACTRYGCTATAGATTTACAAAACGTTCRGTCTTTTAGCTTGAAATACCAATCAACCACGGATTGATCGTGCTTTTGAAYTCTAAACGACCATTCACTTGTTCCAACAAGTGTATCAACATATACGMTAYCATTTTTATGGTCTTCTGCGGCTGATAACTGTGGAATAACTTGCTSGGCAAGRGATTTTTTAAAAGCATTTCAACCGTCATCAGACTGACACAAGCAAGAGAGGATGAATTAAATTATAATTTAAAAGACAAAAATCAATAATCACGATATGAAGGTGAATAAAATTAAACTTAATCTACTTACATATTGATCCAAAGACTTTGCAAATAACACATCTAGTGCGTCAMTGGAGGCGTGCACAACGAGTCTCTATCCATAAAGTTATCTAACAATTCCCCTAAGCAGCACCCTGAAAACAGCCTTCGGAATGAACTTCTCCACGACGACACAGATCGCCACTGAAGAACTTTCTTGCCTAAAACAAGTTTACGACAAGACAAATTGCAAATGGAGAATAAATAAATAAACAAACAGATGTGCACGTACCTCAGTAAGAGCTCTTTCAGGACCATTACCCTTTAAAGTGCCATCATGGTTCTTAAAAAATTCCCAAGGATCTCGCTTAAACTCTTTTCGAACCTCCTCGCTCCGATTATAGTGCGTATGAGCCAACGAAAGGTGACTCGTTTCCACACTCGACGTCATGAAAATGATCGAATTAGACAAGTCAACGAGGCTCCTTTCAATATCATTCGATGCCAAATTATTACTCAAAACCTCAACGAGATCCCTTGTGATCGAGGACGAAGCCTTATCGATTTTATCCAGAAGAATCACAAAAAAGGACGTTTCGCCACAATCTCGGCAAGAATGTTCCACAAAACCTGAAACTTTTTATTTGAAATTTTTTTACTTACATTAATTTAGTGTATGACTAGGCTGGTGAAAGAAAACACACTTCCTAGGAAACTGCTAAAAAAAAATCACAAACTAATAGCACCACCAGTGACAATTCTATTATGCAAGGATACTTAAATTTGCAAGAATCATCAAAAAGCACAAGCCACGAAGTATATAATTGTGGGAATACAATCAGAGAAAGGCCAGGATCTTTTGCACAAATTTAATCTAAACGAACAAGATTCTTGCGAGGACCATACCCTCAAACTTACTATTAAGCAATCCGAAGAACTTGAACAGAACTAGGGAAACTAAGATGTTAGATTTGAACTTGAACATCGATAGATTGTGGCTCGATTCCTTCAGCGAGGACTCAAAGTCCATCTTTTTGGTCTTCGGTGATTTCTTGAGGAAGCTCGAGGTGGTAGGGTTCGCGTCGGAGTGTTTGGCGCCGAAGATTAGGGTTGGCACCATCAAAAATTGGGGAATTGGCGGTTGTTGAAAGAGAGAGGGGATGACTAAAATTTTCTCTTCAAGTTATATGGCGAGGTGCAGTGGTTTTTGACTGATTTAAGGTCTAGGTTAGGATAATTGGGAATCAGGAAGAGCGGGGATTGAGTCGTCGGGGAGAAACAAGAGTGGAAAGAAGAATGTCGTATATTTTATTTTAACCTTTTATATGTGATCTGATTTAAGTAGAGTGGGTATGGGTTTGGGGCGGTTTGGGCTCCGTCACACTGTAAAGGATCCATGTGACGGTCACATTTGAGTTTTTGCCAAGAAATAAAAACTATTGAAATGCGAGAAGGCTCCTCGATACAATAGTTTTTTTTTATTTTTATCGAACTTAGAGCATCTCCAATGCTCACTGTTATTTTAGTAAAAAGTTAGTCATGTCAGCAAGTTAAAAGTAATACAAATAATTCATTCTTCAATGCTTATTGTTATAAACGGTGTTGTTGTGACATGGAAAAAAATAATCTCAACACTTTCGATCGCACTGTTGGATTTCTGAAAGAATGTTAAACAGAATAAAATAGCTAAAAAATAGGAATTGATATTTCACTCAATCGTTTTAGACTCTAGAGTTTTTAGATTTATCTAGATTGGTCAAACTTATCTGTATTATTTATATATATATATATATATATATATATATATATATATATATATATATATATATATATATATATATATATTTTATTTTATAATTAAAAAGTAAATGCCACATACATAAAATTATTAATGTTGACTTTACGCATTGGAGATAACTTTTGAAACCAAATTTTTTTCTTTCAACATTCATCTTATGTGGATAGACATTATATTAATTGATTGACATGTGTTAGCAATTATTCACCGTCAAAAGTCTAGCATTAGAGATGCTCTTATCTTATTTGTACAATTTTGATTTATATATATATCCTTCATGTTGTTAAGAGCATCTTCAATGCTAATTTATTTACAGTAGATAATTTTTAACACGTGTCAATTAATTAATACAATGTCTATTCACATAAGATGAATGTTAAAAGAATAAATTTTGGTTTCAAAAGTTGTCACCAATGCATAAAGTCTACGGCAATAATTTTGTGTATGTGGGGATTTATTTTTTTAATAATAAAATAAAAAATATATAAATAATGCAGATAAGTTTGATCAAAGTAGATAAATTAAAAAAAAAATCTAGAGTCCAAACTGATGGATTAAACATCAGTTCCTAGTTTTTTTGCTACTTCATTATGTTTAACATTCTTTTAGAAATCAAACGGTGCGACTCAAAATGTTGAGATTATTTTTTTCCATGTCAACCCAACACCGCCTAAGACACTATGCATTGGAGAATAAATTATATGTACTGCTTTTAACTTGCTGAAATGGTTAACTTTTTATTAAAATAATAGTACGCATTGGAGATACTCTAATAGTGTTAACTATTAATGCTGATGTGTCACAAGGAGAGCGTTTCGGGGATGATGTGGACCAATTAGAATTATCAAAAAATGACGTGTCAGGCTGTGGTTCATAGGGGTCAATTTTGAGAGGAGGCCAAAATTTTGACCAGGTATAAATAATAATTTATTTTTTTTATGTTAATGTTATCACCCAACCTTTTTTCACGGCCTTTCAACACGCCACTTTTCTCTGTATTTCTTCGTTTTCCTTCTTCTTATTTTTCTTCGTTTTTTTCTTCACAGATTCACAACATCACTCGCATAACTTTTCTGCTTTTTTCTTATTTTTGTTCTTCTCTTAACAGATTTCATCTTCCGGCATGTTAATCTCAACCTTTATGAAAGTTATGTTGGGAAATTATAAAAAGTAATTGGTAAGTATTTTTCGATTTGTTGTGTTCTTTGGTATTTTTTTTTCCAAATCGAAGGCCTAAATTAAAGTCGTATGAATTTAAAGATTTTATTTTCATTATTGTTCAGATCTGAAAATTTTTGAAGGATCTGAAAATTTTAACATTAATCCGAAGTGTATGTTAATATAGTGTATGTTAATATTTGCCACGACTGTTAATATCTTTAAGTTTTTGGAGAATCTGAGCAATCAAAGCTTTATATGGTGTATGTTAATATTAATGCAAAGTTCCCGTATTTTTCCAAATCGAAGGCCTAAATTTTATTATAGATATGAATTTAAAGATTTTTTTAATGATTGCTCAGATCTGGAAGCAATTGGTAAGAATTTTTTGATTTTTTTTATAGTTATGAATTTAAAAGGTTTTTTAATTATTGTTCAGATATGGAAATATTCGAAGGATCTGGAAATATTTATTTGATCTGGAAACCAATGATTATTCGATCTGAAATTTGCACTAATTAGTGCAAATTGATTGCGCGCCTTCACGATAAATTATGTCTGGATATCTGCTTTTATGTTTCTGTGATGCTGAGTTTATGCTAATTTTTTGATATCTGCTTTTATGTTTGTGTATGCTAAACTGTTTCCTGTATATCTGCATTAATATTTTTGGATATCTACATTAATGTTTTTTGGGCATTCCTTGCAGTTTATCCCTCCAATGGTTGCACCTTCGATGATTCGGAGTGGTGCTACTGTGTATACTCTGAGGAATGCCCACGGGAGTATTTGGCATGTCGAACTGGCGATCAACGATTCAAAGTTCCAATGAAATTATATATTTCTATTTCAATTTTCTTTTAAATGATTATTTAAATGTATTGAAGGCTCATTAATCAAATTGTGGTGCTCTTTAGGTTTCATTTCAATGTGGCTGGATAAGATTTTTATTTGACAATAAAATTCAGTTTGGATGGTTATCATTCTTTCGAAACATTGAAAATGATTTTCTTGATGTTATAATCATAGATCGTTCACTCACTCAGAAATTTCAAATATGTGGAATTAATCGTGATAATAAGGACATCGATGATGAATTTTTCCGTGTGAAATTGATCCAAACAAATATTGAACGCGGACGAATTGTGAGTATTTATGATCAATTGCTTTTCTCAAATTATGACACCTTTGTTTTTATGAAAACAGCTTATTCATAACATGATTTACCTATTGTTAGATTATTCCACAGAATTTCTGGCGATCAACGATTCTTGGTTCTTCTTATAGACAGACTGAAAATCAGGCATTCATAAGAAATGATATGAATCGATGGGTAGTTCAAGTTAAGCTCAAAGGTGACCATGTCTATCTTCAAAATGATTGTAGAGAATTTATCTCTTTTTTGCATCTTCAGCGAGATTCTGAGGTCGAACTCAAGCTACTTCAAGTACTGGGATTAGTTTTCCAACTTACTTTGCATTAGAAATTATTTTTCATGTGTTTTTGGATGATTAAGGATTGGAGAAACTATATGATCTAATCTTTGTTATTATTTCCAGTTGTTCATGCTTTTATCTTGATATAATACTCCATCTTTTTTTGCATTATGAATTATTTAGAGTGTTTTTTTGGATGATTAATTACCGTAGAATCCGTGTGATCTCATCACATCCTATTATTATTATTTTTATCTTTGATGCCTTTATATTGATATAATACTCAACCGTTTTAATGTTAATTTGATATCAATAGATGAAAATCTGTTATCATTCAATAATGATAATATTTCTTAATTTAAGCATATAATCCATGATTGGATATCTCAATCTTCTATATAATAGTTTAGAATTATGAATGCCCATTACATGATACCATATATTAAATAATTTAATTATTAAATTCTTCATACCCAATAATTATAGAAATCTAAATTTAATTATTAATACGACTTCTGCACTATTAAAAATGGTAATATATATGACGCAATCATCAATCCAATATTTGTACAAATGGACATTAATTGAGAGAATCTCATTAATGATTTCATATACTATAAATCGGTAGTAATTAAAAGATTCCACCATTCTAATGTTAGTTTGTAATCAATAGATGAAAATTGATATTTTTCAATAATGGTAATGTTTCTCAATTTTAGTATGTAATACATGATTGAAATTCTCAATCTTCTTCGTATTTAGAAATATTAATGCCCATTACATGATACCATATATTAAAACATCACTTTGAAAAGATTTAATACCAAATAATTATGGTAATCTAAATTAATTATTAATATATTTTATGCCGTAGTAAAAATGGTAATATATATGAGGAAATCATCAATCTAATCTCGGTAATAATGGACAATAATTGAGAGATTTCACTAATGATTAAATTCCCTACAAATCGTAATGAATTGAAATATAACCAGATCTTCCACTAATACAGTTGTATATTTCTTTTCGGTAAATGTTTTTATTAATGACCTGACTTTTATTAAAAATCGAATACTTTATTAGTATTAGGTGAGTTATATCTTGCAATCAACATATATATGAGAACAAATTCATTCATAAAATATAATATAGTAAACAAACAATTGAAAGCATAATGAGTTGTCAATTCCATATAAATTTTAATTGGAGATTTCGTATAAGGTCAATCACAATAATCTTTTTTTATAAGATATAATATAATATATATTTGCAACTTTAGTTTAATTATAAATAATTAACCATACACACTCCATCAATATATTTATTCCACAATATTCCACAATATCAATTTCGATTTCTTCTCCATGGATCAATAACCAAGTGATGCGATCAATACAAGGATTTGTGTTGAGTATTCCGTCGAACGTATGTTGGTATGTTTAAAAATTCTCATATTCCAAACATAATTATTCATTTATTGATATCTCAAGTCATGTTTTAAACTTTTTAAAAAAATTAAGCAGAAATTTTTTGTTCCCCGCAATAAACCATTTATCGTGAAATACTCCGCTCCGGCAAAATTGGTTATTTTAATTTATGTTCAAATATATATGTAGTAGTACACATACGTTGATAATGTTCTTATATGATAATATTCCCTATTTTTCATATTACCTAAATTTATTTCTTAATTATTACAGTCCGTTCTTAAGATGTTTTCAGCCTATTTTGAGGATGCACTACCCGTTTATTTTGATTTTTGTAATTGGCGTGGGCATTCTTGGCCAGTAGAGATGAATAGTTGCGATGATGGGGTTTGTTTTACATACGGGTTGAAAACTTTTTGCATCCATAATAATGTTGAGCTCGGGGACCAATTTATCATTACTTATCGTGGTGGCTTGATAGTGGATGTTAATATTTTCGCATCCACTGGTGTTAAGAAGAAATTTGTCAATGTGTCGCGATATGATGGCATTAATTCAGATTACGAAGATCCATATTTTCCTTATTTTCGCTTAACAATTAAAAAAACTCACATTGAGTCTTCTTTTTTGGTGAGTTTATTTATTTTATAATACATAAATATTTAATGTAACTTCTAACAATTGTTAGTTCTCATATAATATAGTTATATGTATTTTTTGCAGCATATTCCAATGAGTTTTTGGATGAGGAATATTCATGATACTAATATGGAGAATTCAAAAGAAGCAACTCTTAATTACGGTTTCAGTGATTTCAATGTTGAAGTAGTAAGGAATGATTCTTCAATAATCATTCGTGGTGTAGTTGGTGAATTTTTACGACGTGCTAATTTATCCGAAGACAACCGTTGTGCTTTTGAGCTTATTTATCCACCATCCAATTCGACATTTATTTATTTCAAAGTCACTTTTTGTATTAATATTATTATTTATTTTGGGTAGGGTAGTTCAGTCTATTTATAAATTGGGTTATTTTTATTGGGCCGGTTCAATACCATCAATAAAATTTCTTAGCAGTTCTTTTATGAATGTTCTTAGATTTAATTTTTAGAGTTTTATTTACAATATCATCATCTTAAACCAAATAAAATGAAACATATTTAATTATATTTCGTTTTCTCGGAGCATTAATTTAAAAAAGAAAATCTATTTTTGTTGGTAGAGTTATTAGATGTAACCTATAATGTTAAATTATGCTTGGGATTCTAACAAATCAATAATTTATTTGGATTGATTACATCAAAATTTAAATCAGTGTATAGATTTTGTCAAATGTTAAAATATTTACTACATACCCATATTAGTGCAATATCAAATGTAATATAAATACATTCTATACACCGTATAGGAAAATTATGGAAGTTTTTGGGTATTAAATATTGAATATAATTTACCCTTGTAAAGTGTGATTATCATTCATCGATTTATATATATATATATATATATATTATATATATGATTAACTATCATATATTCATCGATTTGTTAACAAATCTGATTACACGCGTTCGAAGTCTTTAAATTTAGTTAATAATACTAAAAAAAGGTGTATTGATATATGAACCGACCTACTTTATTTCTCACCTTCATTATTACTTGGAAATAATGGTTTTGCTCTTTCAAGCCCAATAATATCCGTCTAAACCCTTGCAACACGCCAGCCAAAACCAACACTCCAAAAAACTGTCAGAAACTGAATAAAAAGATTTCTCAGAGGAGATAACTCAAACCAGATCAACCGATAAACTTAACCAAATGACGGAAAAATGAACCTGATTCCAACGTTCAAGAAAACGATTTCATCACCGGGTTGTTACTACATGGTATAATTCTCACCCTTCTTAGATCTCTATCATCATCTACATATAATATCCTTAAAATTTTTTGATTCTCCAATGTCAATTCAAGTAAAATTTTAGTGTTAGATTTTCTAGAAAAAATCTAAACTGTAACTGGAAGAGTTTTAGATTAATTTATTTTTTTAAATTGTTCATCATCATCGTGTTCAGCAAAATTCAACATTATAAATTTTTTACAGATTTTGTAAAAATATTGTTTTATACATTTTAGATGATTGATATGGAGATTTGTGGATTAATTTGTGTGTTGATTAATATGTGGTTGTAAACATATATATTTTGGAAATTTTTGGATTTGTTTTATTAATGATATGGATTTATTTTTTCAATAAATAAATCTTTGATGATACGGTGGAAAACATTCATTTTATGCTCATTTGGATCAGTTGAGACAATAGATAAGATTGGTGGATCTGTTAAAACATTACTCGCATGTTCATAGTCTCCGTATGCAGATGATAAACTGTTGTCTAGGAACTTTTATTGTTTATCATTTCAATATTCTGATTGCTTGAGATCAATTCATTGAATAAATATAGGATTTATCGAAACTGGTTTTGGGACCATTCTAAATTATCTGAGCAATATATCAAGGATTTTTATAACTATCTTTATCTTTATACATTTCAATATTATCTAATTCACAATGCTTCACAATGATAACTGGATATGTCTTTTGTTTTTGTTGTCTAAATTTTCAGCAATTAACCAAAAGAATCGTACAATTCTTCGCTGAACATGAAAATCTTGAATTCACATTTCGAGATGGTGGGGGTGTTACATGGGATGTCACTGTTGAAGTTGATGGAGATAAGGTTTGTTTTTACAACTTCAGTTTAATATCAGTTAATGATACTAATTTGTTTCACATCTTCTTTGAATTAAAGCTTAGTATTTAGTGAGTTCATTAGTCAATTTGGATTATTTATTTATATTTTCATGGGATGTCACTGATTTTTTTTTAGGGTCGGTTCGGACGTGGGTGGAGTTGTTTTGAAGAATGTAATTTCATAGCCGAGGATTGGTCGGTTGTTTTTATGAACAATGAAGACCATATTTTTGATGTCATCGTTTTTTATGGTAAGGGTGTTGCCACTATGCAACACTGTGGGTTTTGTCCATATACGGATCTGAATGACCCTGAATTTGAGATCAAAATAAGAAAAACACATCTCAAACGTGGTCGAATTGTAAGCCTTATATTATAAAAAAGAATCCCTTTTTATTAAAATATTAATTTGTAATTTCTTGACATTATCGTTACTTTTGGTGTTGGATAGGCTATTCCCAGATTTTTCTGGAGAAAGGTCGTGATAACTTTAAGAAAGTAACAGTTCGACACGGTGATAAACATTGGAATGTTGATATCGTAACTCATTCCGATGATCGACATTTTATGCAGAATGGTTGCTTATTTTTTATTAAGCATTTGATGTTGCCATTGGATGCGAAGATCAAGTTTACGCTTGCAGATGTTCCTGGATTGGTCTTCAATCTTATTATTATTGGTTAATTTTGTAATTTCAGTTCTCTTTAGTTTTTTATGTAATTTCAAAACAATTATAACTTGTTTTATTATAATTTGTAATCTTTCGAATATTTTGTGGAATCCGCTTCAGGTTATACGGTGTTATTTGACGTTAATCTTTTCTTTCTTGATGATATTATGGTTAAGATTAATTAAATATATGCTTGGATTAAACTTACTTAATCATATTGACTAAGTATTTCAAATATTATTCAATTATTGTTCACGTAATCATTCCATTACCCATTGTTATATTGGATAATATGTTATTTTCAAATTTATCATTCTTGGTGCTTTATATAAGAATAGATTGGCCTGTTATTCATTTAATTTACCGAGACTCGGGGAATTATCATAAACCGATCAGCGTAATTAATACACTGAATTTGGTAATATAAATGAATATTTTGATCAATCTATTATTGGTAAATGTACAGTAATTACGAGAATCCCGCTAATGATTTCATTCATTAAATCATAAWTTGTAATCTTATTTTGTAATTGAGGAAAAATCAAAACCTAATAATTTTGTAGAATCTTAGAGTAAGTAAACAATCTCGATTAGATTAATTTATGTACATATAAATATCTACATACAATCATTCATAGAATCTTAATTTATTTTCTTATTATACGTTATTACCAAATTTTTATGCCATTTTCTTAATTATAGAAAATTATATATCTTAATTATGGAAATAATATATTTCGTTTTCAATTATATACAATCACAGTCTCAACATGAGAATTTGAGATTTAATAGATTTAAATATATTTATCGCGACCTTAGTAGATATATCTTTATATATACTAAAATATATTGTTTCTTAAATTAATTCTTATATTTTCTCAACAACACTATATATATGTAGTTGCTACGCATCTCTTTTCTACACTTTGTTCTCACCATTAAAGAATATTTGTTATCACAACGGTTCAATACTTTTCACAAGCAATTTCCAAGATATGGCTTTTGTCTTTGTACGATTTCTTTATATATATTTTTTATTTTGTCTAGCTGATGGATTCGAATATGCTACCTCAAAATCATGTCCCAGCTCGCACACTTGCGCTGTATGAAGAAAAAAATTTGGTATATGTGTTTAATTTATTCAACATTTAAATTATAAAAATTTTATGAAAATTAAAAATCATTAATTTTTAATATCTTTTATATATATATATATATATATATATATATATATATATATATATATATATATATATATATATATATATATATATATATTTAAGTATATATATATATACACACACACACAATCATATATTATTTTTCTAGATAGTATACTATTAAAATTATGAATCATTTATTTGATTTTATTTGTTCTTCCAGAATTTCGGCAACCAATCAGAAATTTAGTGGAAAGATTACATCTAACAAAACATTGGTTAGATTTCCAAACTAACTTAATTATCAATATATTTATTACAGTTAGTATAAGATTGTTTCGTAACATTATAATTTATAATTTTTTTTTTTGCAGTATGTTCCAAATATTTATTCATCGTACTTTCGAGGCTATCTGCTTATGTTTTTCCAAATACGTAATTGGCATGGGTACACGTGGTCTGTAAAGATGACAACCATGTATGGCCTGATATATCTGAAATATGGTTTTGATAGAGTCATTCGATCGAATAGTATTGTCGCTGATCATAATTTGGTGTTAAAGTACAGTGGCAATTTGGTTTTTGACTTGACCATCTTCACCAAGGTTTGGATTGAGAAAAAATCGTACTATAATTATCGTAAGTACGAAATAAATACTGATGGACTTCCAACATTTGAGGTTGAAATCCTACCCATTCATATAAAAAATGCATATTTGTTAAGCTCAATTTTCCTTTTTTGTAACAATATATTATTCCTATCACTAAACAATACAAATGCTTTTTTAATATTATGTTTATTTATTTGTTTTTTTTTTTATTATACAACCTATTCCAATTGACTTCTACAACCAACATTTGAAGGATACATATATAGGCCAGAACAACCATGTCACTATTTATTTTGTGTCTACAGAGTGGATGGTCGATTTAGATAAAGAAAAAGAGATACCATCCTTTCAGACCGGCTTTTATAAGTCTATTGACGACACGTTGTTGCAAGTCGGGGAACGCTGTGTGTTTGCAATTTATAGCCCACCGAATGAAAAGTCAGAAATATATTTCAATGTATTTTTCAAATAAATTTGTTTCTTAATATTAGGCATTGTATTTATGTTTTGGTTCCATATTAAATGAAACTCTCAATTTTATATCATATAATAACATTGGTCGATTGAATCTTTATTTCTATTGTTTGGGTGAATAGTTTATAATTCCGAACAACTACTCCTAGAGTATATAATAATTTTCTTCAAATTTTCATCCTTCAATTAATATTGGAAGAATGTAATTAAAATAACTATTAATCCTCCAATATTTTGTAAAGAATGTATATCCTTAATTTTATATCAAATTCAAAGTCATCTTCACATTTTATAAACTGTTGTTTATTTAAGGAATCCTTTGTTTCTTAAAAACCTGATAGACAACCATTCTTCATTAATTCTGTTTGTAATAAATTCAAATATTGGCCATTCTCTGATATTAATAATTATAGTATCTGTAATTTTCTAAAAATCAGAGTATCTAATTAAAAATACGTAGCACAAGTACCATTTATAAGTTTTTTATAAAGTATATTGATATATTTATTAATCAACTCAAAATATTATTTATGAATTAAAAATTTATGAAATAATCACACGTCATTAAAAAAATTTGGTCAATATATGGAAATCCAAGCTCATATGGCATAATTGACCCATTTACCCCTAATTAACTTGTATAAATAGAACCTCTCTTTCATTTTGTAAAACACCTCCTCCCAACCCAAGCTTGGGTTTGAGACTTAATTTCTCTCTCTAGATTTAATTTTCAAGTTTTGCCTTGGGTTTGTAAGCTCAAGATGAATCCAAATACTCCTTTGGATTAGTACTTTCATTTGTAATTCAACCTTGGGATTCTCCATTTAATTCTAGTAAGCTTTCTTTTAGTTTCATGCTTTGTTCTTCATTTGTTTTATGCTTCTTGCCTTAGGTATTAGAATTTGTGCTTGATCTTGTGAATCATCCATGGAATCTAGTTGAGTGACACAATTAGATCATAGATTGAGGCCTAGATCGTTTAATTTCATGTTATTTTTCATGTTTCATGCATTTTTCTTCATCTCATACTTTTTGTCTTAGCACCTTGAATTCATGATGAAACTTATGAATTGGCTATGGAATCTAGATGAGTGACATATCTAGATCATAGATCGGTTCTTGGATCATCTTGATTTTGAGTTTTTGCTATGCTTTATTTGCACTTTTATTTTTATGCTTTGTTTTATGCTTAATCTTAGATCTACTCTTCATTTCTTGTTATTTTCTTTAAAGTTTTAAACTTTCTCGTCCATTTTCATTGCTCTATCCATTCATGCTTTCAATTTTTGTCAATTTGCATTATTTGAGTTTTTATGCATAGTTGTACCATGTACATGCATGCTTCTGGGCTTCATCTTGGCACCACAACTCCAGGAGCTTGGTGATCCGTCAGTCTTTCCAGGTCCGGCTGATCTGCCGGTAACATCTGCCGGAGCATATACTGCACGGCGGGTCTCCCCCGAGCAGTTGGCGATTGAATTAATCGGCGGAGGAACGCTGCGGGTACTAGGAAGAAGGAACGTTATGGACTGAGGAGATTAGAGCGCGGCTTGCGGGGGGTTGTGCGGGGCCTCTTGGACAGAGGAAGTGCGTCTTCCTCCGAGTGGGAAGAGGAAGGTCCTGGCAGGGACAGATTGCGAAGGCAGTGGCGGCAGGACCAAAGCTGGATCTCTTGGGGGAGTCCTGCACAGGATTAGAAGGCCCCACCCCTGGCTCGACAGTCCGGGGAGGTTCATCAGCTCTCCTTTGGGCTGCTTCGATCATCTCGCGCATCATCTTGCCTGAAAAGCACCAAGAAAGAGGGTTAACAATAGAAATAGGCTAGTCAAATGAGACGAGAAAGAGAAAACTATACCAATCTCTTTGGTTAAAGGAGCGGTTTTCTGACTTGTTATTAAAAAAATCCAAAACAGAAGGAAGGAGGAGGTCGGTCCAATGGGAGGATTCTCGTTCAAGGTGGAGATGATTTTCTTTATGCGGGCGGACCCTATTGGTCGAAGATAGCGGAGGGTATGATGGTAATCCTTCAATGGGCCTTAGGATTAAAGCCCCAATCTTCACTAGCAATATATGAAGAAAAATTTCTTCCTCCAATCCTTGTTTGGAGGTAGGGAGTTTTCGATAGAAAGTGGACCCCGGGTCGGGCCGTCAAGTAAAAACAACCCGGAAAAGAGCTCTTCGCTTGGAAAAGTTGGAAGAAAGTATGGGCGGAGGGATCTAGACCCGCATAGCGCATGGCCAAACTGTAGCAAACCATGATGCGAAAGGAATTAGGGGTAAATTGGAAAATGGGAATTTGATATATCTTGGCTATTTCCAGCATCAAGGGATGTACAGGGAGATGTAGGCCTGCCTGGAACTGGTCTTGATAAAAGGTCAACCATCCGGTGGGTGACTGACAAGGCCAATATACCTGCCCGGAGGGCAGTAAAACATCAAAGGGATCGGCGATTTTATGTTTGTGATGGATTTTCCTCAGAACGTCTCCTCGCCGCCGGCTACTTCTGAAGCATGCATGTACATGGTACAACTATGCATAAAAACTCAAATAATGCAAATTGACAAAAATTGAAAGCATGAATGGATAGAGCAA